>CAUYLG010031723.1:0-73226 GCA_963573385.1 Cacajao melanocephalus | reverse complement strand
TATATAATATATATTCTATATAATATATATTCTATATAATATTTATATTCTATATAATATGTATTCTATATAATATATATATTCTATATTATATATATTATGGTATACCTTATATATCATATATTATATACATTCTATAATATTATATAATTATATATTCTATATTATATATTCTTTACATATTATATATGAGTGGTACATATATGGTGTGTGTATATATGTATGTGTATATACACATATATAAAATTTCCAGAAATCCACCTCACTCTTCTCTCTTGACATAAGTAATTGGTAACCAAAGAAATAAATACAACCTATGAGCTACTTGCAAATGTGTTCGCAATAAGTTTTGGTGCTTTAAATTAATTTGGAAGACTACTGATATTTACTGATCAGGGAATGAAGATGGTAATTTCCCTAAAACATTTTGGACAGTACCTTACAATGAGGAATACTGTCCCCAAAGCATCAGTAATTCCATTTCTGTAAACATTGCCCTGTAAGATTTTTCTGAAAGGCTCATGACTCCAGAAGTCCTGTCTTCATCTGTATATAATTAGTACCAAGCCTAAATTCCTCATCCAATATATGCGGTAAACTTCAAGACCTAAATGTTACAAAGATAATTCAAGCTAAAAATTGTTTAAAACTAAATTAATCAGCTCTCCCTTTAGAATGTTTTTCTTATTATATTTTCTCTTTCAGTGAATATCAGCATCATAAGCCTAATTGCCTGACACAAAAACCTAGTGTCGTTGAATACATTTTTTTCTGATTGTGTCTTATTAAAACCAAGACCCAGTCTCCTCTAAAAGAGATGAATGAGTTTACAGTAGAAACCATTCAACTAGTATTACACTATGGCAATCAATTTTTATTCTGTAATGAATTTTATTGATTTATTCATATTATTCCAGAAAATATATATGTCATTAAAAAAAAACTGTTATATATACATTTATACTTTGTTCACATATATATTTTAAACAAAAATTGAATTATTGTAAATAATTGAACCTGAAACATTTGTTTTTTACATAATGATATGTGAGAAATATATTCTAGGATAGTGTATATGTTGTACTTCATAACTTCATAATTCTTAAATTCCATCTCATTATATGCATTTATCATATTCTAACTTCCCTACAAATAAGACATCATCCATTTATAAATCTTCTGATTTTTCTACCTTTGCAAAACAGTGCATATTAGCATCAGAGCCCAAATATCTTCTATTAACATCAGAGCACAAATATCTTTACTTATAAATGCTGGCAATGTTATAAGACATAATCTTTAAAAATAAATGTTATTTAAATGTTTTATGTGCTGATATATAATGAAAGCTCATTATAAATCAGTTTTTACCAGTTCATTCTTAAACCAAGAATATGTAAGCCTCACCAAATCCTCACCAACAACAAAAGATGTTATTAATATTTTTCATATTTATAAGATTTAATAGGCATACGCATACACATGCAAAAACATACACATTATATATCCATTTTAAAAATTTGGATTGTATTCTGTAGCAATATTTGGAAAGTTTCATAGAATAATTTACACTTGATTCTTTTTATTATGTGTATTACCTGTTCCTGTAATTTTCCTATGTATATTCTAGATTTGTCATATAGATTTACAGTTGTTCTTTTGTATATTGTAAATCTAACTATTTTGACTGTTGGCTGTGTTACAAATAGATTTTCTTACTTTGTGGTATCTTTTTCTATGTTTATATTCACTTTTCCTAATTTTTATTATTACTATTTTAGCCTTAAGATTAACCCAAAATATTTCAGAATTTGCTTTGCAAGAAAGACTTCTAACAATATTTTAAAATATGTTTTGCTACCAGGCTACAACAGTTAATGACTAACTCATTTCATCATTAATTTATAATATAATATTATACCTTTACAGAGGGTACTTTCATATACACTAGGGTCTGTTTCAGAGCTTTCTATAGGGAATCATTGGTCTTTTGGTCTGTTCTTAGACCAAAACCAAACTTCTTTTATATATGTATACACACACACACACACACACACACACACACACACACACAGACACATATCCACATATACACGTGTATGCATATATACACACATATTAATACATATATCAGTAAATAAAAATAATCCTTTTTCTTATAACATTGCTGAGAGAGACTTCTCACATGATAGTGTGAGAAGCTTTGCGGAAGTAAAAAAATTTATAAAAATCTTTTGAAATGGTCCTGAGGACATACAGCAAATGAAGAATCATCTGAAGAAAACTGTCTATTAATATTTGATAAGAAAATTGTGCCAGTGATATTTGAACTGAGTCCACTCCTTCCCTGCCTCCCTCATTCCATCTTAGTGAGTTCCCATTTCCACTTGACACTGGTGCAAAAAATGACATATGACAGTTTATCCCCTAAGCTCCAAGTTTTAGATCTTTTTCCTGGAAGAAGCAGAATGTCAAGACTCATCATTTTATCCCAAGCTACATATTGCTGAGCATAAGTTCCAGGCAAGTGTGGGATTAAATGAGAAATCTCTTTGTCTGCCTATCTTTTGCTCAGAGTGAAGGTTCCACCTAAGAAACTATACTATTGAGAATACTAAAGTCCTGATTGCCCTTCATTAAATTTTATGCTAGGAGAGGCAAGTTGAGAGGATATAAGGCTACTACCAGGCATTAGTCTGTTCTCACGTAATGGTAAAGATACCACCGGAGACTGGGTAATTTATAAAGGAGTGAGGCTTAATTGACTCACAATGCTGCATGGCTAGGGAGACCTCAGGAAACTGACAATCATGGCAGAGGGCAAAGAGGAAGCGGGCACCTTCTTCACAAGATGGCAGGAGACACAGTGAATGAAGGGGAAACAGCCACTTTTAAAATCATTAAATCTCGTGAGAATTCCCTCATTGTTATGAGAACAACAGTGGGGGAAACTGCTCCCATGATCCAATTATCCCATCAGGTCCCTCCCTCAACATGTGAGGATTGCAATTTGAAATGAGATTTGGGTGAGATCACAGAGCCAAATCATATAATTCTGCCCCTAGCCCCTCTCAAATCTCATGTCTTTTTTCACATTTCAACACCAGTCATGCCTTTATAATAGTCCCCCAAAGTCTTAACTCATTCCAGCAATAGCCCAAAAATCCAAGTCCAAAGTCTCATCTGAGAAAAAGGAAGTCCCTTCCACCTATGAGCCTGTGAAATAAAAAGCAAGGTAGTTACTTCCAAGAAACAAAGGGGTACAGTCATTGGGCAAATCTTCCCATTCCAAATGACAGAAATTGGCCAAAACAAAGGACCCACAAACCCCATGCATATGTGAAACCCACCCAGGAAGTCATTAAATCTTTTAAGCTCCAAAATTCCTTTGACCCTATTTCTCATATCCAGGGCATGCTGATGCAAAGGGTGGGCTCACACAGCCTTGGGCAGCTCTGCCCCTGTTGCTCTGCAGGTTACAGCCCCTGTGACTGTTTTCACAGGCTGACATTGAGTGTCTGCAGATTTTCCAGTTGCACAGTACAAGCTGTTGGTGGATCTAGCATTCTTGGGTTGGAAGGATCTTCACTAGGCAGTGCCCGAGTGAAGACCCTGTGTGGGGACTCAACCCCATATCTTCCCTCTGAATTGCTCTTGTAGAGGTTCTCCATAAAAGCTCTACTCCTGCAGCAGACTTCTGCCTAGACACTGAGGTATTTTAATACATCCTCTGAAATCTAGGCAAAGGCTCCCAAAGCTCAACTCTTATTTTCTGAGCACCCATTGTACCTTCTGAAGCAATAGCCTGAGCTGCACCTAGATCCTTTTTAGCCACAGCTGAAGCTGGAGTGGCTGGGACACAGGGCACCAAGTCCTGAGGCTGCACAGAGAGCAACAGGGCACTTAGCCAGGCCCCCAAAATCGTTTTTTCTTCCTAGGTCTCCAGGCCAGTGATGGGAGGGGCTGCTACAAAGATCTCTGAAGTGCCCTCAAGACACTGTCCTCATTTTCTTGACTACTAACATTCAGCTCCTTATTACGCAAATTTCTGCAGCAGTCTTGAATTTCTTCCCAGAAAATGGGGTTTCCTTTTCTACCCCATAGTCAAGCTGGACATTTTCCAAACTTTTATGTTCTGCTTCCCTTTTAAACATAAGTTCCGATTTGAAATTATCTCTTTGTAAATTCATATAACTGTATACTGTTGGGAGAAGCCAGGCCACCTCTCGAATACTTTGCTGCTTAGATTTTTTTTTTCCTGCCAGATACACTTAAACATCTCGTGTAAGTTCAAAATTCCACAGATCTCTAGGGCAAGGGCAAAATGCCACCAGTCTCTTTGCTAAAATGTAGCAAGAGTGACCTTTGCTCTAGTTTTCAATATGTTTCTTATCTCCATCTGAGACCACTTTAGCCTGGACATTATTGTCCATATCACTATTTTGGTCAAAACCATTCAACCAAAAAGTCTCTAGGAAGTTCCAAACTTCCCCTCATCTTTTTGTCTTATTCTGAGCCCTCCAAACTGCTCTAACCTCTTCGTGTTACCCAGTTCCAAAGCCACTTCCACATTTTCAGGTTATCTTCATATCAGTGCCCCACTCTGCCAATACCAGTTATCTGTATTAGTTCATTTTCACACTGCTATACAGATACTAAGACTGGGTAATTTATAGAGGAGAGAGTTTTAATTTACTCACAGTTCCATATGGGTGGGGAGGTCTTAGGAAACTTAGAATCATGGCAGAAGGAAAAGCAGGCACCTTCTTTACACGGTGGCAGGAGAGAGCACAGGGGAAACTGCCACCTTTAAAACCATTAGATCTCATTTCTCACTATCGTGAAAAATCATGGGGGAAACTGTCCCCATGATCCATCACCTTTCACCAAGTTCTTCCCTGAATGTATGGGGACTACAATTTTAGATAACATTTAGGTAGGGACACACAGTCAAGCCATATCATATCACTTACCTCTGAGAGTTCAGCTCCTAATGTAAAGGTCTCATTTCAAGAGAAGCATGCTATTGTTTTTAACTACAGTCTAACCAGAACTCTGGTTTGACATTTTGCCTAAAGGAAAAAATAGGCTGTAAAATACATAGTTCCTAATTTTTTCCTAAAATATCTCACTGCATTTGCAATGGAGTGTAGGAAAGTTCAAACCCAAGGGTGATCTCAAAAATAGTGGAGGTAGTATTAAAAGGCAATTAGGAGTAGAGCTGTAGATTCAAGAAAGATAACAGGCTAAATTGTAAGCCAACTTGTTTGCAGGATAAAACAAGATGAGTGGCAACTGACAGAGGCTCTTATAAAGTCAGAATTAATATCAAACACTGACCTCTGAACCCCTGAAATTGATTGAATTTATTTGTAATTTATTTCCTAAGGCATTGTTGTTGTTGTTGTTGTTGTTTAAAAAAGATAAATCAGCTAGCAATTAATGAAAGTTTCCGACTGGTTATGGACCAGGAAAAAGATAAAGAGAGCCTTGCTAAATTCATTGTCATACAAGCATGACCATGCCCATTCCCAAAGCTGTGTCTCTTTGAGGAGCAACATTACGAACTCAACACTATAGGAGAAGGGGGCTGGGATAAACTTCTTAAAAATATTCCAGCTAGGGATTAAACAAATGACAAGAGAAATAAAAATAACAAACCCTTGACAAAAAGGGAAGTAACTACTGTTGCTACAATATATTTCCTACTATGCCCAGCTTCAAACAACAAAAATAAGAATTATGTGAGTTATGCAAAATGTAAGAAAGTATGATCCTTACTCTGGAAAAAATGTAGGCAAAAGACAGTGCCTGTGAGAGTAATCAGGTAACAGTTTCAACACAAAATAAAACTCAGTGTAGCCATTACAAATATCATTACAAATATATATAAGAACAAAAGAAAATCATGAATACACATGTAAAATAAGGAATTATAACAATGTGACACCAGATAGAGAATATCAATAAAGGGATAAAATTTTTTTATAAATAATGAAATAGAAATTATGGAATTGATAAGTACGTAAGTGAAATAAAATTCCCTATAAGATCTCAACAGTAGATTTGACTGACAGAAGAAAGAATTAGGGAACCAGAAGACAGACAGAATAACTATGTAATCTGAAGAATGTAGAAAAAAAGAATGAAGAATATGAACAAAGCCTCAGAGGAAATGTGAGACAACATTAAGCACAAAATTAATACACATAATGGGTGTACCAAAAAAATGAAGAGAGAAGAGAAAAAATAATTGAAGCAATAATGGCTGAAATGTGCTAAATTTATTGAAAAATATATCCAGGAAATTCAACAAATTCCAAGTAGGGTAAATACAAAGAAATTCACAAAGCAATATGTCATAGTCAAATGCTAAAAATCACACCAGGAGAAAACTTTGAAAGCCACAAGAAAAAAAGGCACTTACTAGAAAACACCAATAGCTGGATTCTCCGTAAAGGCAATGGAGGTCAGAGTCAGTAGGATAACACACTCAAAATGCTCACAGGAAAATAAAATGAAAATTAAAACTGTCAACCAGGAATCTCATATCCAACAAAGTTATTTTCAAAAATGAAGGTAGACACCAGGCTTTTTCATACATCCTCTGAAATCTAGGCAGAGGCTCCCAAAGCTCAAATCTTGTCTGAGCACCAACAGCACTGACAGAATTTTTGGCTAGCAGACCTAACTAATAAGAAATACTAAAGAAAGTTCCCCTGGCTGAGTGCAAGTAACCAAAAATGGTTATTTAAATCCACATTAAGAAAACAAAGAGAACTGGTAATTAATTATAAAGCATGGTATAATTAATATTTTAATCATTTATTCTCTTAACTGATTCAAAAAGCAATTGTATAAAATAGTATCTGTAGAATATACTATTAAGCTTATTACATAGAGAAATGTAATATATTTGAAATATATTTGTCATTAGGAGCATAAAGGAAATAAAAATTACAAAACTTTGTGGAAAAATACACACACTCCTAAAAAAACCAATGGGTCAAAGAAAAAATAAAGAGAACTCAGATCATACTTTGAGATGAAGGAAAATGAAATGAAAACACAGTAAAACATATGTAATGCTGTTTCAATAGTGCTCAGAGGGAAGTTTACAGCTACAAATTCCTTTATTAAAGATCTAAAATCAGTAACCACAAAATATAGCTGAAGATGCTGAAAAAGTGCAAACTTAAAGCAAACAACATAAAGGGGAAAGAAGAATAAGGATTTGAGTGAATAATAATGAAAAACCAGAAAAAAAGTAGAAAGTAGAAGTACAACCATAATATCTGTTTTTTTTTGGAAAGATCAACAAAGTAAAAATCTGTTAATGAATTTTACCAAACTTTGAAGAAAAATTAATATTCATCATTCATAAATGCTTCCAAAAAATAAAAAAGGGAATAATTCCCAACTCATTTTATGAGGCCTGTATTTAATGATTTTAAACAAAGAAACAAAGACCTTGCAAGGAAAGGAAACCAGAGATCACAATCCTATGTGATACGGAGGCAAAACTCTTCAACTTAGTACACAGTACTCGCAAACAAGATCCAAAACAACATAAAGATAATTATATACCAGGATCAGTGTCATTGATCTCACAAAAGCAAGGTTAATTTCTCATCTGAAAATCAATTAATGTAACACATTCTATGAATAGATCATTTTTAAGGAACAAAAAGGACATAGTTATCTCAATAAACACAGACATGGATTTAGAACAATCTAACACTTTTTTTTTATGATAAAAACATCCAACAAACTAGAAACAGAAAGGAACTTTATCAACTACATAAAGAGAATCTACAGAAAACCACACCTAACATGTTTCTTAATAGTAAAAGGATGGATGTTTTTACTCTTAAGATCAGAAACAAATAAGTATGTCCACTCTTGCCAATTCTATTCAAAATTGTACTGAAAGTTCTAGCCAGAGCAATTATGCCAGAAAAAGAAGTAAAACCCATCCAGCTGAAAGGAAAAAGTAAAACTATCACTATTAACAAATAATTATTTTCATAGAAAACCCTAAAGAACACACTAAAAAAAAAACTATTAGGGCTAATAAATATAATTGGCAAGGTTGTAGAATACAAAATCAATATTTTAAAAGCATTGTTTTTCTTTACGCTGTCAACAAATAATTGAAAAACAAAATAAGAAAAAAAATCATTTACAATATCAACAAGAATCAAGTATCAAAAATAAATTTAACAAAAAAGGTAAAATATTTTGTGAAAACTACAAATCATTGAAATAATTAAAGAAGTTCTAAATAGGTAGAAAAAAATTTCATCTTAATGGATCAAAAGACATATTTTTAGGATAGCAATACTCCCCAAATTAATGTACAGATTCAACACTTTCAACAACCACCTTCATAAGTACAGCTTTCTTTGTTGAAATTGACAAGCTAATGACAAAATGTATATAAAATTGTAAGGAACCCACACAAGTAAAAACAATTTTGTAAAAGAATAAGGTAGTAAGAGTTTACACTTCCAAATATAAATGTTGGAAAAAAGCAACAGTTATAAAGACAATGTCATACTGTCTAGATAGACAGGGAGATCAATGAAATGTATTTGAGAATCCTGAAATGCAATCATGTGTCTATAGTCAACTGATTTTTGACAAGCATACCAAAGCTATTCAATGTGGAAAGAAGACTTGCTTCAATAAGTGATGTTGGGACCATTGGACAGCATATGGGAAAAAAATGAAATTGAATCCTTACCTCACATAGTTTTAAGAATTTAAGTCAAATGGATCAAAGAAGATCTAAATGTCAGAGCTAAAATTATAAAACTCTTAGAAGAAAATATTTGGATAAATCTTCATGACACTGAATTTGGTAAAGGATTGTTGGATGTGATGTCAAAAGTATAATTAACAATAGAAAGAATATGTTATTTAAATACCTCATATTAAAAATGTTGTGCATTAAAGAATACCATCAAGAAAGTGAAAAGACAATTCACGGAAAGAGAAAATATTTGCAAGTCATGCACCTGATGAAGAACTTCTATTCAGAATGTATAAAGAACTTCTACAAATCAACAATAAAAACACAAATCACTCAAAAAATCAGCAAATAATCTGAATAGACATTTCTTCAAAACTATATATATATATATATATATATGGCCATTAAGCAAATGATAACATGCTCATCTTTTGTCATCAGAGAAATGCCAATCAAAGCACAGTGAGATTTCACTATATAACCACTAGGATTGCTACAATCAAAAAGGTCAGATAACAAAAAGGGTTGATGAAGAGGTATAGAAACTAAAATCTGCAAACACTGCTGGTAAGATGTAAAATGGTGCAGCCACTTTAGAAAACAATATGGCATTTCCTCTAGTGACTAAACATAGTTACCCAATGACCCAACAACTCCACACTTAGCTCAAAACTCAAGGGAATGAAAACAAACATAGTCAAAAACTTGTACATGATTCTTTATGGCACCATTATTTGTAATAGCCCCAAAGTGGAAACAACATAAAGTTTATCAATTGAGGAATATATAAATAAAATATGGCCCATATATACCATGAAATATTATTTAGCCATAAAAATAAAGTGCCAATACATGCTACAATGTAGATACACCCTGAAAACAACTGCTAAGTGAGAAAAGATAGTCATGAAATATCACTTATTACATGACTTCATTCATATATCCAGAATAAGGGTATCTATAGACAGAAAGTAGATTAGTGGTTGTTTAGAGCTGAAGAATATGGAATTCTTTTTTATTTCATTGTGGTAAAAGTGATTAACATAAAATTTAATATTTTAACCATTTTTAAGTGTACAGTTCAGAAGTGTTAAGTATCCCATTTTTGTATAACAGTTCTCTAGAACTTATTCATTTTGCAAAGCTAAAACTCTATAGCCACTGAATATCAACTCTCCATTTCCCTTTCCTCTAAGCCCCTGGGGGCCACCATTCTACTTTCTGCTTCTAAAATGTTGACTGTTTTAGATACCATATGTAAGTGGAATCATATTCTTTTTGAATTCATGAAAATGTTCTAAAATATACTGTGGTGACGGTTACACATATTTGTGAATATAATAAAAATGATTATGTTAAAAAAATATTTCCCCATATTCAATTTCTTCCTATTAAATCTTCAATTTAACTTGTTCAGGTTTCAACCCTATTTATTTTTCTTTCAACTTAACACCTAGGAAAAATCATGCTGGCATAATGTCTCCTTTTAAATTCATAACAAGTAACCTAAAGTGAGCCCAGTAATTATGCTTTTCTTTCCTTACCTATTTATTATTTCATTTTTTCTAGATAATAAGGTAATAATTTCTTAATTTTTCTCAAAACTCTATCATCTCTCTTCCCTGCCTTGTTCTTACTGGTTGCCATTTCTCACTCTCCTTTTCTAACTGCTAATATTGGAAGAATCTTCAGCTCAGTGCTCCTTATATTTCCCTATACCACTCTCTTGATCCTGAGCTCTTTGGAAATACATTGTAAATGTCAATAATTTTAATATTTATTTATTTATCCAGCCCAGATCTCTCAACATTTAGACTTATAGATCTCACTACTCAACCACATTATCCCAGATAGATTATTAGGAGATATACAATGAAGTTCAATCAAAAATTTTAAGGTAGTCCAATAATGAAATTACAAAAAGACAATGTCTCAAAGTTTAATACATCATTCCCTTTAATTAACTTCTCAAGAAAAGATAAAATCCAAATTTTAAAATTCTTAGAAAGTTGATATTTTTAAAAAGTCAAAACCCCACAAAATTTAATTATTAAATCAAAAAAATTACTCATAATAATAAAAGGTTGAGAATATCAAAGACCAGAATCATTAAGTTATCCTCTCTAATTGCTTA
Organism: Cacajao melanocephalus; assembly: GCA_963573385.1. Taxonomy (NCBI): domain Eukaryota; kingdom Metazoa; phylum Chordata; class Mammalia; order Primates; family Pitheciidae; genus Cacajao; species Cacajao melanocephalus. The sequence continues at coordinate 62,337 of CAUYLG010031723.1, read as the reverse complement.
CTACGCTGTTGCAGCCAGATGGGTTTTTCAATATCTATATAGAGTTCTGCTGTAGATACAGCTTGAACTTTTTCAAAGAGATGGAACACTTTAGGTATTCTTGTGTGCCTCAACTTATGAGTCCTAAGGACTAAGACAACAGTGGAATTACTACAGCCCCGTTCAATTTGGAATACAAGCCAATCCAAACCCTTAGAATAGTTACCTGCTCAGGATTACATCCCCAGAACATATATTAATGTTTACAACAGAAATAACATGGTATATGAAAATATGTTCAGATGGAAAAAAAATCTTGATTTTAAGTCATGACACACCTGGTCAGTATTTGCAGTTATCCTTATACTATCACTAGTGAACTTCAACTTGATTCAGAGATTCAATGTGGAGTTTGGTCATTGGAATAATTATACCTGGGGAACAGTTGTCAGAGTTGCACTGGACACAATATGCCTTCTTACAAATTACAAATATGTTTCCATGATGACAGTCGTACTTGCCAGCTATAATGTAACTGCTTATTTCTCTGTTACCCAGGATATTCAAAACCTCTCAGTTTACATTTTGCTTTGACCCCATGTGTCTGGCACTCTTTCTGCTTCAAAATCTAGAGACATAATACCTACTGTTTACTATGAATTGCTTTTTTTTTTTTTTTTCAGTTTTGGGCTACAGTGACTGCCTCTGCTGCTTCTTGCTTAGGCATTTTTCATGTGAGTAAATTCTCCTTAATAAACTCCCTTTCACATATACATATGTCCTATTAGTTCTGTCCCTCTAGAGGACCCTAACACACTTAATTTGTTCTTTGTATGTTTACTATTTTTTTTTTTTTGAGATGGAATCTTGCTCCTGTCATGCAGGCTAGAGTGCAGTGTTGTGATCTCAGCCCAGGTTCAAGTGATTCTCCTTCTTCAGTCTCCTGAGTAACTGGGACTACAGGTGTGCACCACCACACCTGGTTCATTGTTATATTGTTAGTAGAGATGGGGTTTCACCATGTTGGCCAGGTTAATCTCAAACTCCTGACCTCAGGTGATCCACTCGCCTTGGCCTCCCAAAGTGCTAGCATTACAGGTGTGAGACACTGCGCCAAGCATGTTTACCAATTTTTTCATTTTATTTTATTTTTTGAGATGGAGTACCATTCTGTTGTCCAAGCTGGAGTGCGGTGGTGCAATCTCAGCTCACCACAACCTCAGCCTCTCAGGTTCAACTGATTCTCCTGCCTCAGCTTCCTGAGTAGCTGAGACTACAGGCACGCACCACCATGCCTGGCTAATTTTTGTATTTTTAGTAAAGACAGGGTTTCACTGTGTTGGCCAGGCTGGTCGCAAACTCTTGACCTGGTGATCTGCCTGCCTCAGCCTCCCAAAGTGCTGGGATTACAGGCATGAGCCACTGCGCCTGGCCTACTAACTTTTTATGTATCTCAGATATTGTGTGTATTATGTTTTAGAGACTATGGATTCTATTGTATTCCTTCAGAGTGTGAACGTTTTGGTTTTATCAAGCAATTACCTTGGTTAGATTTAAACATAAAACTCAGCCTTTAGAGGATGACAGCAAAATTCTCAGTTTAGTTATTTTAGCTTTATCTGTAATATGCTTTAGCCTACCTTCATGTGTAGTCTAGAAATGAGAGACATGAATGGAGGCTTTGAAATCTCTGAATCCATGCTTTCTGTAATTCCCACTTCAGTTTCTTTGAACTATGATAATCTTGGGTCATCTTCTCATTTCTGAAACCAGAAAGGTCACAGTTTTTTTTGTTTTTTTTTTTTTGTTTGTTTGTTTTAGATCTTTAACTGTCTTACATATTCCATAAACCGAGCTCGTCCTGGGGTCAAATTGCACAAATAGAGGATTTATGCAATAATGGTTCATGACATGACCCCCTAAGAAACTTGCTTTACTTTGTTCACTTTATTGAACGTTCAAGTATTTTTGTTTTTCATTTATAGTTTACAATTGTTATCTGAAAACTAGTCAATTTAAAAAATCTTACTTGATGTACACAGAAGCAGTACTCTTTCCTCACTCCCTTTTAGTGTATTGCATCTTTGCTTAACATTCCTTAGAGTTTAATTCTGAAATTTTCTTAAGCATGTCCCCTAAATTCACACACAATACTATGATTCTTATTTTTAAAAATCCTGTATTACCAAAGAACTCTTTCATTTATTATTTTAATAATATCTGCTAGTCTTCTCGGTATTCTTAAAAATGTGTGAATTTTTACAATGACTTGATATTACTAGCCCAACTTTGTCTCCAATATGTTAATATGAACCTATTTTTTTTAGGTTTTATTGTGGTACTTTTAAATAGTTCTCGAATGCTAGTTTTTCTTCTGCGATAATTCTACTGTGCTCAGATATCTTGCTTCTTTCCCTCTATTAGATTCTATCAGGCTTGGTCTTGGTTTTGTTATACCAAAAAATAAGGCATTTATATTTATTTTTTATATTCTCTTAATATCAGTTAAACCTGGATCAATTCTTTTCTCTTTTATATATCCCAATATTTGTTTTCAGAATTAACTTTTCTTTAATATCTGTTAAGTTTATATCTTCTAAAAGCTTAAACTCCCTCCTTAGGAGGATGAAAACACCATTTTCATCCTTGAGTAGGATGAAATGTTTATGAAAAAAAATTTTATTGTATTTTTTGTTTCTCTGTTTAAAATAAAACAAAAATGTGTTTTTTATACAAATCTAGTAACTTCTTGACTTTCAGAGCAAATTAATTCTTATATGTGATTTTATTTGTGTTTCTAGGATTTGTATCTGCAATATTATGAATTTATTTTCTTTTATCCAAGAATATTGTCCACTCTGTTTAATAAGTTTAAATATCCATTATTATTAGCTTATGAAAAAAATTCATCATTCTTCTACAATCAAAAAGTTATCTCAGTATCAGAAACATCTCAGTATTCTAAAACAATGATTAGAATTCACAACTTTAAACAAATATTGAATTTAAGACCACCTTGAGTTGGCTGACAATTTATTTTGTAGTTAAATCACTCAAATTTCAAATTAGTTTTTACTTACACATCTTTATTGCCATTAAATAATCAAAACTTGAATTTGGGCAAGCTTACATATACTGCCCACCTAGACTTGATGTAATTCAAACCATAAATTCATTAACGTTCTATAAATATATTGAACACAGATGTCTTACAGTTTAAACACAGCAAATATTGTTTTATCCATCTTGGTTACAACAGTCTAATTTGGCTTCAGCCTACCCCACAACCCCAGGTTAAGTGTGTCTGTGTAGTTCAAGGTCAAGCTGCAATAACCTCACTCTGAAATTTGCTAAGGTCCTCAAGGCATGCTTCTTTGGTATGGCTGTCATAAACATTTAAGAAAAGTTATCTATACAAATTGCATTAAAAATACCACCCACTCTGATCACTAAGGTGAAAACACTATGGTGTCAAAAACTGAAAACTTCAACACTCAGAGAACAGCAAATTAAAGGAAAAACAAAACTATAAAACAACAATAATAACTCACTGGTTAACTCATAGCTGCACTGTGAAATAAAGTGGTACTGTGAATCATCTTGGTCAAAATCCTTTATGACTTCCCCCAAAAAAGGTTCATTGCTTAAATATTAATTTGCTCTCTAAACTCCACTACTCTGTTTTTTCAGAAACTGCCAATTTGTCACGTTGGTGTATATAAAAAAAAAACAACAATAACTGATTATTTTTTTCTACTTGGGAACCATATTAATTGAGAGAAAGAATTTTAAAACTCTGTGGAAAATCAAATTACCATTTTATTTTAACAAAGTGGATATTGGAGCTTGTGATTTATATTTGTTTGCATCTGAATCTTATATTTGATTGGTACAAAAGTAACTGTGTTTCTTTGCCATAAATCCTAATGGCAAAAACTGCAATACTTTTGCACCAACATAACAATACTGACTCCCAGATTAGACAGGTGTTATCCACTAATAGTTAAAAATCGACATTACAACTTACTTGTTAGCATCTTCCCTTATGTAGAATGAGGTGTATATTCTTACTATCTATAAAGATTGCACGCCTGTTCCCATTTATAAGCCATTTATCTACTATCTATTGAATTCTTACTTGTGAGATTTAGTTTACATTGAATTTCAGTTTATCTGAAAACCAGAAGTATAACAACTTCTTATTATTTACTATACTGTGGTTATCTCTCTGTGTATATATTTGTATGTTACAGTTTTCCCATAAATCAGATTTTTAATTTCTAGAATAAAGAACTGTATTTTATATTTCTGAGGTATCTATACATTCTATCTTCAAATTGTATCATTTTCAAATCTACTCATTGGCTCATGAAATGAATAGAATATTGATTATGTGTACCAAAATGGCCTAGGCAAGCACATTTACCATATGACAAAAGAGCTCAGTTATTGCATGAAATTATGCTCTATGACATTATATAACATAAAGTTTCTTTCTAAGGATGAAGATAGGCTTTTTATAAAATTTCTTCATTGTCTAAATATTATCTGTGGCGTTACATTAGACGTTTAACCTTTAAAATGCAAAATGTGCTATTTAGTGCACTGATGGAAGAGAAGGTGATCTGATAGAGTTCATCTTATGGATATCAAACTCTAAGTGCTAGGGAAAAACAGAATGATGAGGATAAGGAAGCATTTAATAAGATTACTTACAGAAGGACTCACAAATGACAGGTTTAGGCACTGTACCAATATATAGTTAGAATTTCCTAAATATGAAGATGAAAACCAATATTATGTCTTACTAATACAGGGGAGGAAAAAAGCTCTATTCTCTACACATCTTGGGATCACTGGCTGGAGCACTGTGGATTAGACTGACAAAAAAGGTATTAATGGGAGAAAAACAAAATAAAGTTTATTAATGACAACATCCAGCATACTCACAGCAGTATTCAATAATGAGTAACTCAAAGGAGAGGTTATGACTGTGTTTATATTACATCTTAACAAAATAACAATACGTTTATAGAGAAGTGAAAAAACAAAGGAAAGGACTTTTAGGAGTGGCAAGCAGCAGGAAAGCAAATACGTGGGGGAAACTAATAGAAGAAAGGCCTGGTTGGTAAGGTTTGTTATAGACTTCTCTGGTGTCTTCTCTGGAATGATAAGGCCCAGAGTTTTCTGCAGTGATTCAGATTCATTTTGCCCTCCTGGTAGATAGAGGGGGGCAGAGAGGTTTTCTTCTATCTGTTTCTTAATTGTCTTTTAGCTCAAAATAATCCTTCTGCTAAAGTGGCATGTTTTCAGATAGCATACTCTGAACTCCTTCACTGGTTTCTTCTTTAAAAGAAAAACAACATCAATTAAGTTCAAGAAAATTTATACAAACAAATATAACTATTAACTATTTAAATGTCTAGAGTTTTTCAAAATTAACATAAGCAAGAACAGAGCACAGGCTTTGAAAACTTTTCTATGAAAATTGGTAGGTAATCTTCTAAGAAGCAAAGCAAAACTTTAAAAATTGAAATCAGTCCTGTCAATTATGTAGATGTTACTTCATTTGATTATCAGGGCAACAAAGACCTAGTAAGCTAGATATAAATTTTATTTTCCATATCTGATGAATAAATTCCCTAAATTCATGAGGCTATTTATTCCATGTCAAACTTAGAGGCAGAATTCAGTGTCCTTGATTGATTCAAGGATATTTTCATGGAGTCTCAAGAAATAAATGTGAATTCTTCTGTTTTCAAATTGTTTTTGTTTTTTCTTGTCCTTCTTGTTCTACTCAGAAATGAAGCACTGAGAAAGACATGTTGAAATCAGCTAAAGGTATTGGCCTGAGTCTACAGAATTAGTATAGACCATTTTAATTTCTGAATAGCTACTCATTATTATTACCAAATCTCTCCTAGTCGTCCACATTTTACAGTTTTACTAATGTGTTCCTACTTCAGAAGACCAGGATCCTGTTTTTATAAATACGTAAGGAATACTACTCCTATTCTACCTTAAATTTTAGCTCACACTGATGTTTTCTGGTACATTTACCACTATATGCCTAAAGAAATACTTCTACATCTTTGGTCTACCTAGAATATCTCATCCACAGGGCAATCACATGTTCTGTTTTATTGCATCTTCTGAGGGAGATACACACATATACACACGCAGACAGGTGCACAATCTGCTAAGACAAAAGATGGTAAACATCTTACATGATTATTTAATACCATTATTTTCTGGCAAATGATAAGGCTCCTCCATTCCTCATATAGTTTCACAAAATTATACCATTTGACAAGTACCTGAAAATTAAATGTACAGGTAAAAAATGTTCAACATGTCTAATCATCAGGGAAGTGCAAATTAAAACCACAATGAGATACCACTTTGCACCTGTTAGAATGACTATATTTAAAAAGATGAAAGATAACAAGTGTTGAAGATGTGGAGAAAAGGAAACCCTTGCACACTATTAGTTAGAATGAAAATTAGTATTTCCCATAGAGGAAAGGATATGGAGGTTGTCAAAAAACCTACAAGAGTATTCCCATTTGACTCAGTAATGCCGCATTTGAGTATTTAAAGGAATAGAAATTAACGTGCCAAAGAAATATCTACACATTCATGTTCATTGCAGCATTACTCACAATAGCCAAGATATGAAACCACCCTAAGTGACCATCAATGGATGAGTAGCTAAAAATATTAGGGATAGACATACAACAGTACATTCTCTATCTTTAAGAAAAAAGAAATTCTGTCATTTTTGATAATATGAATGGACCTGGAAAGCATTATGATAAGTGACATAAGCCAGACACAGAAAGACATATACTGCATTGTCTCATTTAAATGTAGAATTTTGAAAAGTTGATCTCATAAACACAGAAAGTAGAAAGGTGGCTTCTAGAGGCTGAAGGTGGGAATAGGGAAAGAGGAGATTAAAGGGTAGAAAGTTTAAAGTGGACTAAAGGAATATGGTTTTGTGATCTATTGCACTGCATGGTGACCACAGTTAACAATGGTATATTATATATTTAAAAATTGCTGAAAGAGTAGGTTTGTAACATTCTCACTACACACACACACAAAATACTGGGTGAGGTGATTAATACATTGATTCATTTGATTTAACCTTTCTACAATATATACATATATGAAATCACATTTCATCCCATAAATGTATAAAATTATTATTTGTTGGCCAGGAACAATGGCTTACAAAGATTACATTATTTGTAATCCCAGCACTTTGGGTGGCCGAGGCAGGTGGATCACAAGGTCAGGAGTTTAAGGCCAGCCTGGCCAACATTGTGAAAACTTGTCTCTATTAAAAATGCAAAAAAAAAAAAAAATTAGCTGGGCATGATGGCATGAGCCTGTAATCCCAGTTACTCGGGAGGCTGAGGCAGGAAAACTGCTTGAACCCAGAAGGCAGAGGTTACAGTAAGCCAAGATAGCACCACTGCACTCCAGCCTAGGTAACAAAGCAGGACTCTGTCTCAAAAAAAAATTATTTTCCATTTAAAATATTAATTTAGAAAAATGAATGTTCAGACATTAAGAAAGTTAAATAGTGATTCTGGAAAAATAAAATATTAAACGTTTTAAAATATGTATTTATTTTAATTGATAAAATGTGCACTAATATATGGGATTATTTTCTAAAATCTTCTGATTAGACTTTTTCTAATATTTATGTGTTTAACATTAATTTAAACCACATAAAACATGATTATAAATTTTAAAATCTTATATGCTTGAAATTTCTCTTACGACAATTATTCAATTTATCCTACAACTTAAGATAGGTGTGTATTTTAATTCAAAATATATAAATAATGAAAATTGAGATTTAGAGAAGTTGAATGTCTATTTATTGCATAATGGTTACCTTCTAACTCAGGAAAAAAAACAAATTTTTTGACCTCAACGAAACTAAAGAAATACACAAAGGTAAACTAGTTCCATTGTAGACTTTTAATAACTACTCAAACTGATTTGCCGACCTTCTTTATTCTTTCTGTATTCTCAGAATTTTCTCCACTGAAAAATATTTTTGCCTTATTTTTATCTACGTTTTCTTTGCATTTATTCAACAATGATATACATGATAGGACCTTTAATACATATATTCTTACATGTTTTTATTTTACTCCTTTCTGTAAAGTTATAGTACACTTCTCTTGATTTGTTTCTCATTTCTCTAATACTGTATAACTCTTTAATCTGTATTTCCAGTGGGTATGTTTTTTGATAACTGGGTTTTTCTTCTTTCCCTTTTTCCAAGTAATTTTGGTTAAATAATGAACATTCTTCATTAAAACCATAGGGATAATGTGAGGGTCAAGATCATTAATCGAAAAACTATGGCCTGCAAGCCATCACCTGTTTATGTAAAAGAGTTTATTAAAACATAGCATGTTGGCTGGGCGTGGTGGCTCACGCCTGTAATCCAGCACTTTGGGAGGCCAAGGCGGGCGGATCACGAGGTCAAGAGATCGAGACCATCCTGGCCAGCATGGTGAAACCCCATCTCTACTAAAAATACGAAAAAAAAAAAGCTGGGTGTGGTGGCACGTGCCTGTGGTCTCAGCTACTCGGGAGGCTGAGGTGGAAGAATCACTTGAACCCAGGAGGCGGATGTTGCAGTGAGCCAAGATTGAGCCACTGGACTCCAGCCTGGCGACTCAGCAAGACTCCATCTCAAAAAAAACCAAAAAAAACCAAAACAAAACATAGCATGCTACTTTTTTTACATATATCTGTGGCTGCTTTTGTGTAGAAAGCAGAGGTGAACAGTTCCAACAGAGATTGACCCACAGAACATTATACATTATATATTTACTTATCTTATACATGAAAGTTTACGTATAAAATTTTTCTTTATAGAAAACATTTGCTGACTCCTGTTAAAAATGAATATTTATTCACTATTGATGAATTTATTTTTATTTCTATAAATTAGCAAAAATCAGGGCAAACCACATAATTTCCAACAATATTAAGCTGATTTGATGCTGCACTGTATCCCAGAACTTAAAGTATAATTTCAAAAAAAAAAAAAATGAAAAAAAAATGAAAACTTCTGTTTCTCATTTGCCTTACTCCTAAACTAAAATGTAGCTCCTCTGGAGTTCTAGCTTGAAACTTAGCATTTTCTTTAATTTTACATTGTTTTTTCGTATCCCTTCTCTGGGAAGGCACTGAATCCCAATTCTTGTTTTTCAACCCTAGATTCTATTTACATTAACATTCTTCTTAGCTCCTTTTCTGCTTAACTAAATTTTTGTTTTTGGAATGTTCACTACGCAGAGATTGCAGGTTCCTTTGTTTAATATAATGTTTAGCTTATTCTTACATCACACTGTGTTAGTCTGTTTTCACACTACTTATAAAGACATACCCGAGACTGGGTAATTTATACAGGAAAAAGGTTTAATGGCCTTACAGTTCCACATGGCTGGGGAGGCCTCACAATCATGATGGAAGACAAGGAGACTACAACTTCCATGGATGGCAGCAGGCAAAAAGAGAGAGCTTGTGCAGGAAACTCCCTCTTATAGAGCCAGGAGATCTCGTGAGACTTATTCACTATCAGGAGAACAGCACGGGAAAGATCTGCCCCCATTATTCAATTTCCTACCAGGTCCCTCCCAAAACATGGGGGAATTCAAGATGATGTTTGGGTGGAGACAAAGCCAAACTATATATGTTACCCCAGCCCCTCCCAAACCTCATGTCCTCACATTTCAAAACCAATTATGCCTTCCCAACAGTCCCCCAAAACTCTTAACTCATTTCATCATTAACTCAAAAGTCTCTAGTCCAACATCTCATCTGAGACAAGGCAAGTCCCTTCTGCCTCTGAGCCTGTAAATTTAAAAGCAACTTAGCTACTTTCTAGATACAGTGTGGGTACAGGCATTTGGTAAATGCAGCCATTCCAAATGGGAGAACTTGGCCCAAACAAAGGGACAATAGGCCCCATGCAATTCTGAAATCCAGTGGGGGAGTCAAATCTTAAAGTTCCAAAATGATCTCCTTTGACTCTATGTCTCATATCCAGGTCATGCTGATGCAAGTGGTGGGCTCTCACAGCCTTGAGCAGCTCTGCCCTGGTGGCAGGGTATAGCACCCCTCCTGGCTGCTTCCATGGGCTGGTTTTGAGAGTCTGCAGCTTTTCCAGATGCACCGTGCAAGTTCTTAGTGGATCTACCATTCTGGGGTCTAGAGGGCAATGGCCAACTTCTCACAGCTCCACTAGGTGGTACCCCAGTAGGAACTCTGTGTGGGGGCTCTGACAATACGTTTTCCTTCTGCATTGTCCTAGCAGAGGTTCTCCATGAGGCCCTCACTCCTGCAGCAAACTTCTGCCTGGGCATCCAGGCATTTCCATACATCCTCTGAAATCTAGGTAGATGTTCCCAAACCTCAATTCTTGACCTCCATGCACCTGCAGGCTCAACACCACGTGGAAGTTTCAAAGGCTTGGCGCTTCCACCCTGGGAAGCAAGAGCCTGAGCTGTAACCTGGCCCCTTTTGGTCATGGCTGGAGTGGCTGGGACGCAGCGCACCAAGTCCATAAACTGCACACAGCAGAGTGAACCTGGGCCTGGCCCACGAAACCACTTTTTTCCTCCGAGGCCTCCAGGCTCCTAATGAGAGGGGCTGCTATGAAGATCTCTGACCTGCCCTATAGACATTTTCCCCTTTGTCTTGGTGATGAACATTCAGCTTCTAGTTACTTATGCAAATTTCTACAGCCAGCTAGAGTTTGTCAGAAAATGGGATTTTTTGTTTCTATTGCATCGTCAGGATGCAAATTTTCCAAACTTTTATGCTTTTTCCCTTTTCAAACTGAATGCCTTTAATAACACAAAAGTCACCTCTTGAATGTTTTGCTGCTTAGATATTCCTTCCATCAGATATGCTATAACATCTCTCTCAAGTTCAAAGTTCCACACATCTCTAGAGTTGGGGCAAAATGCTGCCAGTCTCTTTGCTAAAACATAATAAGAGTCCCTTTGCTCAGTTCCCAACAAGTTCCTCATTGCCATCTGATTCTACCTCAGACTGAATTTCATTGTCCATATCATTATCAGCATTTTGGTCAAAACCATTCAACAAATCTCTAGGGAATTCCAAACTTTCCCATATTTTCCTGTCTTCTTCTGATCCCTCCAAACTCTTCCAACCTCTGCCTGTTTTGTATGACCAATGCCACCCTTCTACCACCTCCTGGACTTGGCTGCATGTAGGATAGTGAGAGCATAGCAATTGTCAGATATTGCACTGAACTCAAGTGCTCCTCTGTCACACCAAAAAGCAAAAGTGGAATGAACTGAGCTGACACCCATGCACCAAGGGAGAATTTAATCCAGCCCTAGACAGAAAAGAATCACCCATTCCACTGGAGGCAACAGGAGTCCCTACAAGGCTTACATCTGTGGACTAAAGGACTCTGGCTTCTTACATAAATTTGAAAGTCAATTCAGTCCAGAAGGGCTTCAACTACTGGGTGAGCTGTAGTTCAGAAGTATATTCAGAGTCAGTGGACTTAGGGGGCATGCAATGAACTGAGATACCAACCGGTTAAGAGAGTGTTTGCATCCCTCCACCCAAAACACAGGGTGCACTGTACATGCCTCCCAAGAACACCCCTACCTTTCCCTTAAGGAGAAGAGAAGGGGGAGTAAGAGGACATTGTCTTGAATCTTGTATACAAGCTTAGCAATTATAGAATAGGGTACCAGTCTGACTCATGAAGCCCCCTTTCTAGGACCTACCTCATTTCTAGCCAAACCTTTGGCCAGAAGGGAATCTACTGCCACGAAGGGAAGAATCCAGTCCTGGCAGGACCCATTGCCAGATGACTAAAGAGCTCTTGCGCCCTAAATACCCAGGAATGATACCCAGAGCATAACTTGGGTCTTGGGTGAAACACAGACTTGCTGGCTTCAGGTGAGTAAACACATCCCCAGCTGAGGTGGCTTTGGGGAGAGATGCCTTATACTTGAGAAAAGTGGAGGAAAAGGTGAAGGAGACTTTGTTCTGCACTTTAACTACTAGAAGGCCCTTGGGATCCCCAATTCTAGGACTTGGTACTTCTATGGCATTTCTGGACCTGCCCTTGGCCAGAGGGGAGCCCACTGCCCTGAATAGTGAGTCTGAGGCCAGGCAGCATTTACCACAAGCTTGCTTAAATGTCCTTGAGCCTTAAGGAAACATCATTGTGGTTGCCTGGCACTACTCCTTCTGGTCCTGTGGTGGTAACAGCTATGAGAAGCTTCTCTTCTGTGTAAAGGGTAGGAAACAGTAGGAAGGAGTGCATCTAATGGTTTGAGTGAAGGCTCAGTTGAATTACATTAGAAAATTATATAGATTTCTAAGTTTTTTTATTCCAGTCTTTAGCTCCTGGACTGCACCTCTGGATCCACCCAGGGCAATGGCATAACCCACCACTTTGAAGGGAAAGACACAAGACTGGCTGGATTTACCATGTGATGATTATAGACTCAAAGGGCCATGAAGAATCACAGTCAGTATTCAGGGTGAGGATACAGCCAGCTTTGCACGAGACCCAGTTCTGTACTGACCCAGTACAGTTCCAGTGGTGGTGGCAAGAGGGGGTGCTTATGTCACCCCATTCCCACATCCAGGTGGCTCAGAATAGAGAGAGAGAGAGAGAGAGGGAAAGAGAGAGAGAGAGAGATCCTATTAGTAAAAGAGAACACAAGTCTCTGCCTGATAATCCATACAATTCTTCCAGATCTTATCAAAGACCATCCAAGGCAGAATGTCTACAAGTCTACAAGTACAATAGTGTTACTGGGTTTGGAGTACACTCTCATGCAGATGTGGCTTAGATGAATTCAGCCAAGTCCTTTCAAATTCCTAGAAAGCCTTCCCAAAAATGGCTGGTACAAAATAGATCAGACTGCAAAGATGACAATAAATACCTGACTCTTCAATGCCCAGACACTGACAAACATCCATAAACATCAAAACCTTCCAGGAAAACATGACCTCACGTAATGAGCTGAACAAGGTACCAAGGACCAGCCCTGGCGAAACAGAGATATATGACTTTTCAGAGAATTCAAAATAGGTATTTTAAGGAAACTCAAGGAAATCCAAGATAACAAAGAAAAATAATTCAGAATACTAAGAGATAAATTTAACAAAGACATTGAAACAATTCACAAGAATGAAGCAGAATTTTTGGAGTTCAGAAATACAGTTGACATAGTGAATAATGCATCAGAGTCTTTTAAAAGCAGAATTGATTAAACAGATGAAAGCACTAGTAAGCTTGGATATAGGCTATTTGAATATATAAGGCAGAGGAGACAAAAAAGAACAAAAAACAGTGAAACATATATATAGGATCTGGAAAATAACCTCAATGGGCAAATCTAAGAGTCATTAAACATAAAAAAGAGGTAGAGAAAGAGATATGCATAGAAGGTTTATTGATAGGGATTTTTTAAAAAAGGAAACTTACTAAACCTAGAGAAACATATTAATAATCAAGTACAAGAACACCCAGCTGACTGAACCCAGAGAAGACTACCTCAAGGTATTTAATAATCAAACTCTCAAAGGTCAGGGATAAAGATAGGATCCTAAAATCAGCAAGAAAAAAGAAAGAAATCATATACAAGGAGCTCCAATATGTCTGGCAGCAGACTTTTCAGTGGCTATCTTACAGTCCAGTAGAGAGTGGCTTTTAGCACATTTGAAGTGCTAAAGAAAAAAAAAAAAAAACTTTTACCATAGAATAGTATATATGGTGAAAATATTCTTCAAAAATGAAGGAGAACTAAAGACTTTCCCAGGCAAACAAAAGCTGAGGAATTTTATCAATATCAGACCTGTCCTACAAGAAATGCTAAAGGGAGTACTTTTATCATGACAAAAGGATGTTAAGATCAAGAAAAAAATCATCTGAAGATACAAAACTCACTGGCAATAATAAGCATACAGAAAAAAACAATATTATAACACTGTAAATGTGGTGGATAAACTATTATTCTCTTAAATAGAAAGACTAAATATTGACTCAATCAAAAATAATAACTACAATAACTTTTCAAGACATAGGCTGTACATTAAAGATATGAATAGAAACAACAAAAAGTTAAAAAGCGGGTTGAGGATATTGAGATGTAGAGTTTTTATTAGTTTTCTTTTGCTTGCTTGTTTGTTCCTGCAAACCATGTTGTTATCAGCTTAAGATAATAGATTATAAGAGAGTATTTGGAAGCCTCCTGGTAACCTCAAATCAAAAGGCATACAATGGATACACAAAAAATAAAAAGCAAGAAATTGAGTTGAGAAAACCACCTTCACTAAAAGAAACACAGATTAATCGTAATGTTTCTTTATTGATTTTCTCTCTGGAAATTTTGCCCAATGCTGAAAGTGGGATTTGAAATTTCCAGCTATTATACTGTAGTCTATCTCCATCTTTAGTTCTAATAAAATTTGCTTTATGTATCTGTGTGTTCTAGGGTTCGGTGCATGCATATTTATAATTGTGATATCCTCATGCTGAATTGACCCCTTTATCATTATATACTGACCTTCTTTGTCTCTTTTCAGGGTTTTTGTCTTGAAATCTATTTTGCCTGATATCAGGTGTAGCTACTCTTGCTCTTTTTTCATTTCCATTGGCATGTAATATCTTCTTAAAATCTTTTGTATTCAGTCTATACGTGTCTTTCAGGTGAAATTAGTAGACAACAGATGAGTGGTTCTTGTTTATGTTATTCCTTCAGCCACTCTGTCTTTTGACTGGAGAGTTTAGTCCATTTTCATTCAATGATATTACTAATCGAGACTTATTCCTTACATTTTGTTATTTGTTTTCTGGTTGTTTTGTTGACTACTGTTCCTTCATTCCTTTCTTTCTGTCTTTATTTATGACAAAGGTGTCAAGGACATACACTGGGGAAAAGGTAGTCTGATAAATAAATGATGCTGGAAAAACTGGCTATCCATATGTAGAAGAAATAAACTGGATCCCTTATCTCCTGCCATATACCAAAATCAAATCAAAATGGATTAACTACTTAAATCTAAGACTTCAATCTCTGGAATTTCTAAAATAAAACATCGGGAAAATTGGATTCTATTAAGTTAAAATGCTTCTGCACAGCAAAATAAACAATTAACAAAGTGAAGGGACAACCCACAGAATAAAAGAAAATATTTAGAAACTGTCCTTCTGACAAGAAACGGATAACTAAAATTTACAAGAAACTCAAATAACTCAAGAGGAAAAAATAACAATGCAGTTAAAAAATGGGCAAAAAATCTGAACAGACATTTCTCAAAAGAAGCATAGAAATGGCACAGGCATACGAAAAGGTGCACAACATCATCGAT
Source organism: Cacajao melanocephalus (assembly GCA_963573385.1). Lineage (NCBI taxonomy): Eukaryota > Metazoa > Chordata > Mammalia > Primates > Pitheciidae > Cacajao > Cacajao melanocephalus. The sequence continues at coordinate 46,950 of CAUYLG010031723.1, read as the reverse complement.
CATCAGTTAAAAACATATCAAAACTACAGTGAGTTCAACTTATCCGAGTTAAAAAGGCTTTTATCCAAAGACAGACAATGACAAATGCTGGTGAGGAAGGGGAGAAATGAGAACCTTCGTACACTATGGCCATTACCTGTCTTTTGGATAAAAGCCATTTTAATTAGAATGAGTTGATATGTGGGAATGTACATTAGTACAACCACTATGGAGAACAATTCAGAGGTTCCTGAAAAAGCTAAAAATAGAGTGACCATATGATCTGGATTTTATTGCTAGGTATATACCTGAAAGAAGGGAAATCAATATATTGAAGAGACCTATATTCCCATGTTTACTGCAGCATTATTCACAATAAACAAAATTTGGAAGCAACCTAGGTGTCCATCAACAGATGAACGGACAAAGAAAACGTGGTACATATACACAATAGGGTACTCTTCCTTCATATAAATAATGAGGACCTGTCATTTGTAACAACATGGATGGAACTGGAGGTCATTATGTTAAGCAAAGTAAGCCAAGTACAGAAAGATAAACTTTGCATGTGCTATTTTGTGAGAGCTAAAAATTAAAACAATTGAACTCATGGAGACACAGAGTAGATGGGTGGTTACCAGAGACTGGGAAGGGTAATGAAGTGAATGTGAGGAGGGAATTCATATGGTTAATGTGTATGAAAATATAGTTAGAAAGAATGAATAAGACCTAGTGTTGTTAGCACAACAAGGTGACTGTAGTAAAATACAATTTAATTGCACATTGAAATATATATAAAAGTACAAATGATTGTAATTGATGGTAACACAAAGTATAAATGCTTGAGGCGATGGATACCCCATTTACCCTGATGTGGTTATTGCACATTGCATGCTTATATCAAAACATCTCATGCAACACATAATGACATACTATATATACACAAATTTAAAATAAAAAGAGAAAATGAAGTCATCCACTGTATAGCTTTTTTGATTATCACTTTTTGTAGATGAACCCTTTAACCTAATTATGATAAAGAGCATGATAGAGAGGAGCAAAGTTTTTCATGAGCTATCTTGGTATAAATATTTTTAAGACAATGAAAAGCATGATGTATTAATATAATTTACATATGTTGCTTTCTTTTGTTACATTTACAAAATCTTGATGAAATCTACTTTGAAGTTTGTTGAATAATCAACTCCAACACATGCTTAAATCTTATTTTTGATCTACTGAATTTTAAACTTATTGTAAAATTTCCATGTTTATTCAACTTTGTTCCTATAATGCCTAATATAAGGAAGGAACAGCAGTAAAAAAAAATTAGGGCAGAAAGAAATGGAGTGGAATCAGAAACGAAATGATTTGAGTACCTAAAACAAAACAGATTCTCTCTAATGTAAAAATCAAATTGCATTGCAAGATATGTATTATTAAAATGGCCCAAAGTAGAGAAAAAGTACATTAGAATAAATACAATAGGTATTCTAAGTTTTGTGAAAATATTTTTTTAAAATTAAGTAACCTGATTTCATACATTTAAAACTCATTACTGTAGCAAAGCTGTTTTGCACTTGAAATCATCAAATTATTTATTTTTAGAAAATATAATTAAGCATAGTTTTATTAATTTTAACAGAACTGTGTTTTGCTATTCTTATAGATGACTTTTCTAAATTGTTTACTGTCCACTAGGATCCCTAGCATTTTAGATACCTCCAAAATCTTTCAGAGTTCTGTGGCATAGCTAATATTTAGGATAAACTGAGAAAACTAGGGAGTAGGAAAAGCAAATATCTTTAGTTTTGTGATGCATTTCTAAGATAAATCTCTAAAATCTCAAAAGGCAGCCTTTCAAAGCAGTTGTGCTCTCCCAAATGTTGATTGTGTATCCTTTTGTACCAAGGAGATAATCCCTTAATTGCATACAGTCATTTATTTCTATAGAGGCAACCTACAGTGCCTTGAAGGTTATTCACCTTGTTCTTGATATTTGCCCTCTGTTCTCTTATTTTTCTCTTTTTCACATCTTATATTAGCAAGGAAAAAGCATACTTATCTATTTGCAAAAACTGTTAAAATAACTAATGCAAGTAAGGTTACATATGGATGTTGATTTTTCCAACTCTTATTAACAATCTAACCATTGTGCAAAAAGTTCTAATGAAATATTTTGCTGCGAAATTTTACTTTTCTTCGCCTTTTGGTGACCTCACTTGGATAATTACAGCATATGGTCCCAGTGAGTATGAAAAGTGAATATAAAATTTAACTGTTTTAAAACATGCCAAAAGCTAGTATAACAAGAATTCTTCCTGGTGTTTTCTAACGAACAAAATGATAATTTACCAGATGTTTTAGATTTACAATAATTAGAATCATAAAATCTCTCTAATAGTATTGAGCAAAAACATAAAATATTGTATATTATACACTTCAGCTGTGATTTTCTAGCTCAAATTAATTTATCAGGCTCTTTATTAAAAATGTATAAAACTATGTATCATTGATTTTAATTCTGAACTGTAGTTTAAAAATTATATTTATTATCTATTGCAATCACTCTGTTACAACAATAAGAGCTTTCAGAAGCCAAATGGTGGAAGAGTTTATCATTTTAGGAGAAAATAGCTATCTTTAGTGAATTCTACAATAGTTAGAAGATCCGTATTCTTAGAAGTTCACGTGAAAGGCTGTCGTTTAACATGTTAAATATATTATTCACACATGTTTAACATTAGCTTAATGGAAGCAACATTTTCAATAACAATATAATACTGAGTTAGTTTAATCAACTTATACATCTTACGTATATTTGAAAATGTAACATTTTAAAATAAAATCTCTAGGGGCTTTCCAGTAAGGGTTACCAGTTAACAGGGAGAAACAATCTTGTACTATGTCTAAGTTACTGTTACATTATTTGTTAAAAGCTCATTGACCACTTCAAAACTATTTCTATGTCTACTTCTTTCTGAAATGAATAATGGTTGTCTTTCATAATTATTACAATTTGTTGGGACAAATTATTGATAGTATCTTAACTATATATTTTGCTTCTGCTGCACACAGACTGAATATTTAAGATAATTATATTTTATTTATTTAAACAGAAGCAAGTTAAAAACCAAACGCATTTTCTGACAATATGTCCAACTACATGCAACGAGAAAGTATCGCTCCCACCAAGAAAGACCAAATTATTGAGTACGCCAACACTATCTGGGAAGATCTTCAGAGAGAAAACTGAGGGTGCAAGGAGAGGTGGCACTGACACCACAGCGAAAGAGAGAGGATGCTGGGAACCCTGCATGAAATATCTGAATGCTAAGGCTAGTTCCTAGCCCTGAATGGCTCCTGGGAAGAGATGTATGAGGGGACTAAGGAGCAGCCCACTCTCACCATGGACCTCTGGGATCCTAGCTGCAGGTTTTCCCATACCCCACTCATGGACCTGTGAGCTGGAAGGAACATCTTTCCTGGACATAGGCAAAAACATCTTTGGGCAGCAGAGTCCAGGAGCTTTTGTGCACAGGGTGGTTCTGGCAGTTAGGCCAGAAGTGTCCATTCCTCTGGTCTCCCCATCTTGCTTAGATAGGATGTAGCCCCAACTGACCACTGGGCCAGGAGAAAGTGTGGCTAGGCCCACGTGCAGTGGCTCACACTTGTAATCCCAGCATTTAGGGAGGTCAAGGTGGGCAGTTTACTTGAGGTCGGGAGTGCGAGACCAGTCTGGCGAACATGGTGAAACTCTGTCTCTACTAAAAATACAAAAACTAGCCAACCATGGCAGCCTGTGCCCGTCATCCCAGCTACTTGGGAGGCTGAGGCAGGAGAATCACTTGAACCCGGGAAATAGAGGCTGTAGTGAGTGCTCCTGCACCACTGTACTCCAGCATGGGACACAGCCTGGGCGACAGAGCAAGACACCATCTCAAAAAAAAAAAAAAAAAAAATGGTGCAGCTGGCTTCTCTGCAGGACTGAGGTATGTTTATTCTGCAGTCCCTCCTGCCCACCAGCCCCTCAGGGACCCTGCCTAGCCGCCACATGGTGCACCTGAGCAGCCTGAGTGCTTACTCCATCCGAATACTTTCCCAGCAACCTGTAAGCACTGTGGATCCTTCATGCAGCTTCAGAGTACTGAGCTGAGAGCTGTGGTGGGCATTTGAGTGGGACAGGATCCCCTATTCTCAGAGCATTGAGAAGGACAAGATTCACAGCAGGTTCAAGGACTGGCACGGGAGCAGGAATGATCCAAAAAAGTTGTGGTGTGTCCTATCTCCCTGCCACAGCTTCTGCCTAAGAAAGCCCTGTGGCCTAGAACATCTAACACACAAATTCTCAGGAAAAAAAAAAAAAAAAAAGACAGCAGCAGCCCATCAGGGACTTACAAAACCCCCACCTTCCTGGGACAGAGCAACTGGGAAAGCGGCTATTGTGGGTTCTGCTTCAGCAGACTTACATATCCCTGCTGGGCAGCCCTGAAGGGAGCAATGGAGCCCCCAGAATAGTGCTTGAGCTCCACTAAGGGACAGGCTGCCTCCTCAAGTAGCCCTCTGACCCCCATGTATCCTCGTTGTGAGAGACACCATACAGGAGAGCTCTGGCTGACATCTGGCAGGTAACCTTTTGGGACAAAGCTAATAGAGGAAGTAACAGGCAGCAATCTTTGCTGTTCTGCAGCCGCCGTGGGTGATTCCCAGATAAGCAGGTTCTAGGGTGGACCTCCAGCAAACTCCAGCAGACCTGCAGCAGAGGGGCCTGTTAAAAGGAAAACTAACAAACAGAAAGAAACAGCCGCAATATCAACAGAAAGGACACCCACTCAAACTCCATCCAAAAGTTACCAACTTCAAAGACCAAAGGTAGATAAATCCACGAAGATGGTTAAGAACTAGCACAAAAAGGCTGAAATCGTCAAAAGCCAGAATGCCTCTTCTCCTCCAAGGGATCACAACCCCTCACCAGCAAGGGAACAAAACCTCATGGAGAATGATTGTGACAAACTGACAGAAGCAGGCTTCACAAGGTGGGTAATAATAAATTTCTCCAAGCTAAAGGAGCATGTTCTAGCCCAATGCAAGGGAACTAAGAACCTTGAAAAAAGGTTAGATAAAATGCTAATAATAACCAGCATGGAGAAGAACATAAACCACATGATGGAGCTGAAAAAAATAGCACGAGAACTCTGTGAAGCATACACAAGTTTCACTAGCCAAATTGATCAAGCAGAAGAAAGGATACCAGAGATTGAAATCAACTCAATGAAATAAAGTGAGAAGGCAACATTAGAGAAAAAAGAGTAAAAAGAAATGAACAAAGCCTCCAAGAAATAGAAGATTATGTGAAAACACCAAGTCTACATTTAATCAGTGTACCAGAAAGTGACAGGGAAAATGAAACCAAGTTGGGAAACGCTATGCAGGATATTATCCAGAACTTCCCCAAACTAGCAAGGCAGGCCAACATTCAAATACAGGAAATACAGAGAATACCACAAAGATATTCCTTGATAAGAGCAACCCCAAGGCATATAATTGTCAGATTAACCATGGTTGAAATGAAATATCTGGCTTAGATAAACCAGTATGTGCTAAGGAAAAAAATGTTAAGGGCAGCCAGAGAGAAAGATGAGGTTACCTACAAAGGGAAGCCAATCAGACTCACAGTGAATCTCTGCAGAAACCCTACAAGCTAGAAGAGAGGCCAATATTCAACATCCTAAAAGACAAGAATTTTCAACTCAGAATTTCATATCCAGTCAAACTAAGCTTCATAAGAAAAGGAAAAATAAATCCTTTACAAACAAGCAACTTCTGAGAGATTTTCATCAACACCAGGTCTGCCCTATAAGAGCTCCTGAAGGAAGCACTAAACATGGAAATGAAGAACTTGTACCAATGACCACAAAAACATACCAAGCTGTAAAGATCATTGACTCTATGAAGAAATTGTATCAACTAATGGGCAAAACAATCAGCTAGCATCAAAATGGCAGGATCAAATTAACACAGAACAATATTAACCTTAAATGTAAATGGGCTAAATGCCCCAATCAAAAGACACAGACTGGAAAATTGGATAAGGCCAACAAACATATGAAAAAATGCTCATCATCACTGGTCATTAGAGAAAAAGCAAATCAAAACTACATTGAGATACCAACTCACACCAGTTAGAATGGCGATCATTAAAAAATCTGGAGGCAACAGATGCTGGAGAGGATGTGGAGAAATAGGAACACTTTTACACTGTTGGCGGGAGTGTAAATTAGTTCAACCATTGTGGAAGACACTGTGGCGATTCCTCAAGGACCTAGAAATAGAAATTCGATTTGACCCAGTAATCTTATTACTGGGTATATATCCAAAGGATTATAAATCGTTCTACTATAAGGACACATGCACACGAATGTCCACTGCAGCACAGTTTACAATAGCAAAGATCTGGAACCAACCCAAATGCCCATCGATGTTAGACTGGACAGGGAAAATGTGGCACATATACACCATGGAATACTATGCAACCATAAAAAATGATGAGTTTGTGTCCTTTGTAGGGACACAGATGAACCAGGAAACCATAATTCTCAGCAAACTGATGCAAGAACAGAAAATCAAACACTGCATGTTCTCACTCATAGGTGGGTGTTGAACAATGAGAACACATGGACACAGGGAAGGAAGCATCACACGCTGCGGTCTGTCAGGGGCAAATAGGGGAGGGACAGCCGGTGGGGGAGTTGGGGAGAGATAGCACGGGGAGAAATGCCAGATATAGGTGATGGGGAGGAAGGCAGCAAATCACACTGCCATGTGTGTACCTATGCAACAATCTTGCATGTTCTTCACATGTACCCCAAAATCTAAAATGCAGTAAAAAAAAAAAAGAAAAAAGAAAGCTACAAGTATTCATAAAAATAAAATAAAAACAAGATCCTAATCCAATAAACTCATAATTTGCCCATTATCTGGCATTCAGTATTATATAAGAAGTCATATATTTATGCACATTGTGTAATCTGCTTGGTGGGTTTAGCACAAGTCACAGCACATAGTAAACACTGAATAAATAGTAGGTAGTAATAGTTGTTAAACCTCTATACAATCAAGTTCATGGCTTCTTATCACCTAGTAGTTTTTTATTCACACATTTTTGACAGTTGGTATAAAGGACATTTTTTTGTTGTTTTTATTTTGGGGAGTTAGGAAACCTGTTTGTTTTCAGAATTTTTTAGGCTGTGAGTATCCATTTACCATTTCTAATGAAAGTCTCAATTTCCTTTTGGTAACAACATTGTTAAAACAGAGAGCACATGACCCTGGGGAGACTAGTTTGACATGCATTCATACCAGGAATTTGGATCTCAAAAATAAAGAGGAAAAGAGAGTTCAAAAAAGATGGAGCCCAGCAATTCAGCAGCAGTGCCCTAACTATGAGTGATGGTGTCGTTCTCCCAGACTATCCTGGTTTCTTCCCATTCCCAAGCCTGGCACACCAGCTGTCCATTGAATATGTACACCATGAATATCCTTTCAATAAATTCCTTTTAGCTTTAATTAGCCAGAGTCGGTTTATCTTAATTTCAACTAAAGGATTCCACCTGATAAACAAAGCATCATCATTAGCTATTTGATTCAACTTTCAATAACAAATAACTTCAGTGTTTCCGATTAGCCTCCAACAACAGCAAACTTTATCCATTTTGGCAATATTAATAGTAATGCTGTTAATATTTAAAAAGTTGTATTTGTGTATTTTACATATATGATCTTATGTAAGATTCCTGACAACTTAAACCATTGGGTACTAAGTTTTTCTCCATTATACAGATGAAGGAACTGAGGCTGTCTGAATTCAAGGAAGTTTCCAAGAGCCACAGTCAGTACCTGATAGAAGTGAAATTGTCATCTTATATCCAGCATTCTTTCCCTGTAACAACAAAGCCCTTTCTCTTGGATCTGAGAGCCACCCATTATTGCCCACTCAGCTTAAAAGCAAACAAGGATCACATATAAAATCACCTGTACCCTCAGTGTTGGTATGCAGTGATTATTCCTCATAATCAGTGGGTTACCAGGCAACAAGCTGTAAGATGAATAGCACATTGGTAAGATAAAATGATTGGAGAGAGAATTAATTGATCTGTTTTATCTTCAGAATTATGCCTCAGACTTTGCTGTCTGTCTTAGCTGTCTTTCAGTAATGAAATATATACATTTATTTTTTCCAAAACCTTAATAGATTATATTTCCACCAAAAAATTATCCATTATTTCAATGGCATCAAAACTTGCTATACAAAGAAGAATTTTGCACAAATTTGATGTGAATTCTTATATTGAAATATTACTTTGAATTTTTGTAGATGATACATCTATGCTATCTTACATCAATTTCTTTGTCAGTATTTCTTAAAAGATGTAGTTTAAAATAAAATCAACTGAGCTATCATTATACCTCCATATAGAAGTTATAGAAATTTTGTATAATTTGATTGATAAATCAGCTTGTTAATATTCATTTAAAAGCTCTTTTACCTGGATCATATTTCCTTCTTTGTGCTCTTATCCAGACTTTTAAAAATTTCCCTTTGGTACTCTTGCATTTTAAGTCCCAGAACTCAATCTATTTCAAATGCTGGGCCAGGCACGGTGGCTCACGCCTGTAATCCCAGCACTTTGGGAGGCCAAGCTGGGCGGATTACGAGGTCAGGAGATTGAGACCATCCTGGCCAACATGGTGAAACCCCATCTCTACTAAAAATACAAAAATTAGCTGGGCATGGTGGCACATGCCTGTAGTCCCAGCTACTCAGGAGACTGAGGCAGGAGAATTGCTTGAACCCAGGAGGCAGAGGTTGCAGTGAGCCGAGGTCACGCCACTGTACTCCAGCCTGGCCCCTGGCAACCAAGCGAGACTCTGTCTCAAAACAAAAAAACCAAGAAACAAAAATGCTTTGTCCACACTTTCTCTTGTACCTGAAACTAAGTAAAACACAGGAACACACCTGTACACACATATATTCCCCTGTCTAAAACTTCATCCACTTATTTTAGAATTTATATTATGGATGTATTAATCACTTCCTTTCAAGATCTCTTGAAACCAATAGACGTTGTAGAAAAAACTATTGAGGAAAAGAGCACAAAAGAAAAAGAAGAAAAGAACCACTTACTTGGGATATGTAGTAATAGTAATCAGTTAAGTATGAATCATATCTATTCTAAGGCAGTTGAAAAAATGCATGTAAATGCTAAATGGAAACATAAACAGTAATTTAAGCAAATGTATAGATGAAAATATCAGGCAATTACAAAAAATTACAAATTTAAGTTTCCAATTCTCATGTCTTGTTTTGTTTTACCTATACAGCGTTTAAAAGTAACTAAATCTAAAGGAAACAAAACAGGAGAAATTACTTTAAATTTTGAAAATTCAGGTTTTCTTGAAAACAGAAAGATATGGCACTATTTGACATGAATTCTCCATGACAATAACTAAAGTTGAACAGATGCTTCCTTTGGTATACAGGACAGATTCTCCAGTCCCCACCCCTCCCTATCAAACCCCTAATCTAGCCTTCTTCATTCATTCCCCTTACTTGCCTGGTCCCCATTTGCATGAGATTTTTCTGCTTTCAGTCTATCTGCTCCTACCAACAACTGTCTTCAAAACTCCTTCTGTATCTCCTATATTTTGAAATCCTGCTGTCAGCTTTTATTTTTTTAACAATTACAATTTAATTTATTAAACTGATAAGATTTAGGTTAAAATGGGTCTATAACCAAAGAGACAATACACAATAAGTTGTTAATATTTTATTTTTTAAATATCTCTTAACATATAAAAAACAAGAATTTATTTTTTATAGTTCTGGAGGCTGAGAAGTCCAAGATCAAGGTGCTGACAGATTTGGTGCCTGGTAAGGGGATGATTTCTCATAGATGGTATGTTCTGTCTCTACTCTTACATGGTGGAAGGGTCAAGGAGCTCCTTCAGGCCTCTTGTATCGGGATACTAGTCCCAATCAGGTGGGCTCTGCTTTCATTACTAATTGCTTCCCAAAGCCTGTGCCTCTCTTTTCCCTTAGTTTGTACATTTTCATTGACAGATAAAATTGTATTTACTGTGTACAACGCATTTTGAAGTATATACACATTGCAGAATAATTAAATCTAGCTGATTATCATATGCATTACCTCACACAGTTATCATTTTTATAGTAGCACTTAACATACACTCTCTTAGCGTTTTTCAAGAATACAATATATACAATATATTATTAACTATAGTGGCCACATTGTACAATAGAACTCTTAAATGTAATTCTCCTACCTTATTGAAATTTTGTCTCATTTGACAAATATCTACCTAAACCCCCAACACCCCCTGCCCCTGGTAACTATTATTCTACTTTCTACTTCTATGAGATCAACTTTTTTAGATTCTCGTATAGCGAGATCATGTGGTATTTGTCTTTCTGTGTTTGGCTTATTTTATTAAATGTAATGTTCTCCAGGTTCATCCATGTTGTCACAATGACAGACTTTCTATCTTTATAAGGCTGAATAGTGCTCCATTTTGTATATATACCACATTCCTTTATCCATTCATCTGTTGGTGGACACATAGGTTGCTTCCACGTTTGGCTATTGTGAATAGTCTGCAATGAACGTGGAGTGCAGATATCATTTGACATATTGATTTCACTTCCTTTAGATCCCAGTAGTGGAATTGCTGGATTTTATAGTAGTTCTATTTCTAATTTTTTGAGAAACCACCATACTATTTCCACAATGACTGGACTAATTTATATTGCCACCAAAAGTGTCTCCTTTTCTCCACATTCTTGCCAACATGTGTCATCTTTGGTCCCTTTAATAAAAGATGTGAGGTGGTATCTCATTGTGGTTTTGATTTGCAATTCTTTGATGGTTAGTAATGATAAGGACTTTTTTCATATACCTGTTGGCCATTTGTATGTCTTCTTTTGCAAAATGCCTATTCAGGTCTTTTGCAATTTTTTAAATCAACTCATTTTGTTTTCTTGCTAATAAGTTCCATATATATTTTAGATATTGACCCCTTATCAGATGTATAGTTTGCAAATATTTTCTCCATTCTGTAGGTTATCTCTTCATTCTGTTGGTTGTTTTCTTTGTTTTAATCCCATTTGTCTATTTTTTTTTTATTGCCTGTGCTTTGAGGCCATGTCCAAAAATTCATTGCCTAGGTCAATGTCATGGAGCTTTTTCACTGTTTTCTTCTTAGGTTTCACAGTTTTGAATCTTACATTAGGTCTTTAATCCATTTTGAGTTGATTTCTGAATATAGTGTGAGATAGGGGTCAGAAGACTGGGCTGCTTGAGGGCTGCCTATAACTAAAGGCTGTCCAGAACCCAGGGCTTCTGATGTTGGCCTAGCAGTAGCACAGGTCAAACAGCGAGAAAGCATCCTCTTACCAGGCTGAAGTCTAGGGCTATATGGCCCCACCTGGCCCCAGGGTCAGTCTAGAGGCTCAGTCCATGGATACTGATCTATAGTTTGGACTGTGGGGATGTGCCTGGTGCTGGGTGTAAGCCCAGTGTTGGGGTAAAAGTCAATGTCCTGTGCTCACTTCCCTCTCTTTGCCTCAAGCTGATGGGGCCACTGTTCTGCCTAGGGTTGGGGAGGGATGACTTGGGTAATGTAAAATTGTTCATCCTACCCTCTTCAATGTGCCTTTTATTGGGCTACAGCCAGGTTTTCATAGCTCTTGTGAAGGTATTTGCATATGTGGGTAGTTGTTCAAATTGATATTTCTGTGGTGGGATGAGCACTAGAGAGTTCTACTCTACCATCTTTCTCCCAGGTCATCCCTGAAGTCAGCTTTAATACCTCCTTCTCCCTCAGTGCCTATGTCCAGATGGTCATCAATCATTTCAGGTACACCTCTAAAATAAATCTCTATTTCTGTCCTCTCTTTATCTCCAAAGAAGTCTTCACCAAGTTTTTTGACTTTGCTCATCTGAATGGTTTTCACAGACCACCAACAAAGCATGATTTTCAGGTTTCCCTGCAACCTCTGACCTATTGCTTCAGTGTCCTGATTCTGTGATTCTCTTGCCTAAAACTGTGATTCCACCCTCGCTGCTTATGATAAGCACTATCGCGTGGCTTTTAGAATCTTACATGGTCTCCCTACTTCTACCCCCAATTCTCCTGTCAACTCTCACCTTCCAGTTCTCTGCACCCATCACTCTGCTCCCACCGTGGGAATGAGTCATCACTCCTTACTCAAGCTACTCTAGCTTCTCTCTCTACCTGAAAAGTCTATCTTTTTCTTCCTTCTCAGCCTCCTCCACTTCCTCTCTTCTCCTTTTCCTTCCACACCAGGCAAAATCCTTACTCCTCCTCTAGAATATCATATCCATGATGAAGCTTTTTCTAATATCCAAAGCTAGAAGTATTTCTTCTTTTGTATTCCCACAGTTCTTAGCTTTTATATTTCTAAATGACTCTTAAGAATTTCCTTGCACTCAAACTATATGTCAGATGCTTTCATTGGAGTATAAATTACTTGAGGCTAGGCACCATGTCATAACATTTTTTAATTCTTTTAAAACTTCATAAGTTGCTTGTTCACAGTGATAATAGATTCCTGAACATTTACTTAGTTTCACACACTGTGCATAACATTTTACAAGCATATCTCATTTGTCCTTCACAAAGCTCAGAGTCTCTTATTTTACAAAAAAGGAAAATGATGCCTTGAGATGTCTATTAACTAGCAAAAAGTCCTAACATTAGCAGACTGCAGAACAAAGATTGAAAATGAGACTGCCCTAATCCAAAGGACTATGTCCCACTAAACTTTACTTTGTGCTATGCTGAAAAAAAGTAGTTCATTTAAATATAAATATAACTTTGACCAAAGTTTCAAATACCTGTGCACACTAAACAAGTGTGAAAATAGGCACAAATCAGTATGCAGAGGAGTGGAGGGATAGGGAAGGGTTAGCACTAGGAGAAATACCCAAAGGAGATGACGGGTTGACAGGTGCAGTAAACCACCATGGCACATGTATACCTCTGTAACAAACCTGCACATTCTGCACATGTACCCCAGAACTTAAAGTATAATTTTTAAAAATATTTCTTTGAAATGTTTTCCATATATTGGATAATTTTCTAACTGAAAACAATATAGGATTAATAAAAAGTTTCAACTTTAAGGTCAACATTTATGTCATAGTTGGTTAATGGTGGCTTAAATGAAAAGCCACCCTATAGACGCAAATCTTGACAAGGTCACACATATAAGTTAATAGTAACTGACAGGTCATATCCAAGTAATAAGGAAGTTCACTCATCAATTACTCTAGAAGTTATTAAAGAAAAGATCTTGTAACAGGTTAAAAAAAACTAAAAGAGAGAGAATAGAACATTTTAAGTATATATTCTTATTAAAGATAATGGCAACAAATGCAGTATTATGTACCATGAGAAGAAAAGAATATTAGATCTTACTTGAGAAAATTCAAATTAATTTCTTTGGGAAAATAATGAAATCTAAAGCCGGAAACATCATTGAATAGATAAGAGAATGAGAAAACGGGAGATGAATTGCTCAGGGCCAAAAATCTAGTCACATTTTAAGCTCAGCCTAAAATGCAAGTTTTGTAATTCCTAATTCAGATGTCATGCTGCTGTTCTTCTCTGATATTCTTGTATGTTAAGCATGCTGATGACAGTACGTCTTCAGCAGTAGAAAAAGATGTGAGCCGTTTGCATTTTTTAGGTGGTGAAGGTAGCTATCTAATGATTCATAGAAGTTGTCTATGCTCACTGTCTCTTGTTTCATTCCTCCCATTATCTCCTTAACTCATTTCAATCAAATTTTTGCCTCCACTATGCCACTAAAGCCATGTTGCTAAATCCAGTAGTCATTTCTCACTCCTCAACTAACCTGGCCTCTCTGCACTTATGGGCACAGTCTGTCAGCATCAGCATTATCAGGCACTCTGCTCCTGCCTCTTCTGGCAGGTTGGACATTGAAGATCAGGCTGGTATGCAAGAGAATAGTGCAGGGACATAAGACAGCATGAATTAAGCATCAGCAGAATCTGCTAGAACTATTTTTGGATGGAATCGTTTAGGCAAAAGGCCCTGAATTTTGCATTTAGTCCAACCAAGCTTTCTTCCAACACAAAATTGTTCCAAGACTGACATCGCTAACTTGGTCTCATCTTGACATTAAATAACCTAAGTGCTAAACCTCTTTTTTTTTTTTTTTGGCTTCCCTCAAGAAAACAATTCCATCATGAATATATCCAGCCTGACTTTCAGAATTTAAAAATATTTCATATTAGTCTCCTAGATTTTCACTTAGAAATCTTAGAAGATTCTTTGGAAATTCTCATAGCCCTAGTTTCCTCACCTAGAAAACAGGGACAATGTTAGCATCTCTTTCACATAACTGTTGTGAAGATTATATACAATGATTTATATAAAGCATTTAGCTTAATGCATTAATATTGCTAGATTTAATTGTGCTCATCAGACTTTGCTGGGATGGTAGGTTATTTATCTCTTTTAAGGTAGTGCGTGTTCCTTAAAGCTCTAAACTCTTCACTTCCCCTGAGTTTTGCATCAGTTCTTTGCTCTTCTTCATTGAATAAAAATTGTCTGTGCCCATTAGCTTAGCTCAGAGTGTGAGTCACCAGAGAATGAGTCAGCTGTTCTGTTACAATGTGCCCTTTAGATAATGCTAAGTTCCTTCGCAGCTTTAGCTCAGAAACTGGTCAATCTCACAAAAGTTTATCTGTCTCAAGGGCTAAGAAGTATTCTTTATTACATACTATAGTAATACTATGTGCTATTCTTAGAAATTATAAGCATGAAAAAGACAAAAATCTATATTTATGTCTTTATAGAAACTTACATTCATATAGAAAAGAAAGACAATTGAAAACACAGATAAGGACATACACCAATGTGACTTGTGTTTTGGCTCTATTTTAGACTTGTTAAATTTGGGTTGCCCACTAGACATCCAAATAGGCAGTTGGATATCTGAACTGATGAGTAGAAGTGGCTGAAGAGCTCAGAGACAAAGTCTGGACAAGAGATATAAAGTTTTAAGTCACAAATATATACATAATATTTAAAGTTATGACACTAGTAGGAAACTTAGGATGTGAATATATATAGAAAAAAAGAGATAAGCTGGGAAATCCAATACTTGGAGATCTGAAAGTACAAGATAAACGAGAAAAAGGAACTAAGAAGGACTGACCAGCAAGTTAGGAGGAAAAGCATGTTGCCAGCCAATGACAAGCTTTACCTGGACTGCACCCAGTCAATGGTTGGGCATGGTCAAGGCTCTACTTGTGACCCTCAATCATCCTACCTGAATAGCCTGCCCTTGCTTGAAGACTCTCCGCTGGGCTAGTTGAGGTTTTTTTCTGGACTGTGCTATGGCCTGAGGTTTCTCCTTCCTTTCTCTCTCCTTTCACAAATGCCAAACCTGCCTTGTGGTATGAGAGTTCTTTTTTCCTATTCCTGTTCATTCCCCCTTGATCCTTAATAGGTGTTGGCCTATATTAGTGTCTGCTTTTCATGCTTTTGAGACCAGGATAATTGTGGGGTTCTTTGGTTTTTTTTTTTTAAGAGTCAGGCTCTCACTCTGTTACCTGAGCTGGAGTGCAGTGGCGTGATCATGGCTCACTGTAACCTCGAATTCCTGGCCTCAAGTGATCCTCCCACCTCAGTCTCCTGAGTAGCTAGGACTATAGGTGTCTGCCACTATGCTCATTTTTTTTTAAATTTTGTACATATGCATGGGCACCAATGATAACTCTCTAAGACCCTGAGTTTTAATCGGCTCTTAATTCTTGCTATGTTGCCCAGGATGGTCTCAAACTCCTGGCCTCTAGTGATACAGGGAGAATACTGATCAAATGTTTACAGTATTTGTCAGCAGTAACTTATGAGTGATATTGTTTTGGGAGTTCCAGGTAAGTAGAAACACCTGCATACTAGCCATTAGACAAGTACATGGAAATTGCTAATGACCACTGACCCACATGGCCATAAGGTTACCTGTGCTCACTCACGCAGTTTCTGGGATGTCCATGTTTCCAATCCCAAGAGCCATTGGCATAACAGATGTCTAAAATATTTTGAGGTTTATTTACATGCAGAGACTGTACAGTTAATGAAAAAAAGGTTAGCAAGTGAACCTAATGCTGAGTGCACATCTGGATGGAAGCTTTGGACAGCTGGGCATAGATCAAGAGGGTTATTACTGTTGTCAAAGCATTGAAAATTGTTGTAACTCTCCCACAAGGCATCTATGGAAGTCCCCTATTTCTAAAAGTTTTGACCTTAGCCTTAGATCCTGTGCTCCTGTTTGTCAACACTTATCCTTCACTAATATTCTCAATCCACTGTAAGGTTAAATAAGGACTTAAAAGCCTTACTAGCCCTTCACTAATATTCTCAATCCTCTGTTAGGTTAAATTAGGATTTAAAAGGCTTTTAAGTCCAGTGGCCACCACTGATAACTCTCTAAGATCCTGAGTTTTAACCAGCTCTTCATAATCCAACCATGCATTCTCTAGAGAAAGGAACTTTCTCATACCACCCAGCCCCATCTTGGGTTCCTGTTAAACTATAAAATAATTTAAAACAAGGCCAAAAAAACTAAATTAGGAAGCTAAATCTTCTTAAGAACCCAGCAATTCTACTTCCAAGAATTTATGTAAAGAAAATAGAATCAAGGAAGATCAATATTATTTGTATAGCAAGAAAGGGCAACCTAAATGCTTAAAAATATGATCTATGTTAACTGAATCATGGTATAGCCAAATGATTAAAATTCTACACAGTCAAGCATGGTGGCACGCATCTGTAGTCCCAACTACTGTGGAAGCTGCAGCAAGAGGATCACTTGATTCCACGAGTTTAAATCCAGTTTGTACAATGCAGTGAGAACCTGCCCCTCTCTCTCTCTCTCTCTCTCTCTCTCTCTCTCTCTCTCTCTCTCTCTCCTTTTTTTTGAGACAGAATCTTGCTCTGTTGCCTAGGCTGGAGTGCAGTGGTGCGAGCTCGACTCACTGCAACCTCCGCCTCCCAGCTTCACGCAATTTTCTTGCCTCAGCCTCCCAAGTACCTAGGACTAGAGGTGCGAACCACCATGCCCAGCTATGGATTTTTTGTTTGTTTTGGTTTGTTTTGTATTTTTAGTAGAGATGCAGTTTCACCATGTTGGCCAGGCTGGTCTTGAACTTCTGACCACCAAGTGACCTGCCTGCCTGCCTCAGCCTCCCAAAGTGCTGGAATTACAGGTGTGAGCCACTGTACCTGGTCTGAGAACCTGTCTCTTAAAAAAAATGATTAAAAAAAAAAAGAAAAGAAAAAATAAATTTTATTTCATGAAAATCATGAAATAATATTCATGATATACTATTGGGTAAAAAAATGTCAAAACATAAATAGATTTATAAGGAAAATATCTTTTAAAGTATATTATATAGAGGTCAGGAGTTTGAGACCAGGCTGGGCAACATAGCAAGACGCCATCACTAGAAAAAGCTAAAAAATGAGCTTGGCATGGTGGTGTGACCCTGTTGTTCTAGCTACTTGGGAGGATAAGGTGGAAGGATCGCTTGAGCCCAGAAGGTTGAGGATGCAGTCAGCTATGATCATGCCACTGTACTCCAGCCTAGACAACAGAATGAGACTCCATCTCTTAGAAAAAATTAAATGTTAAAAGTATATTATATAGAAATATATAGTTATATATCTCCATGTTTATTTCTGTGTATGCAGAAAAAAAACTAGAAGGCTATCACAAATGGTCATTTCTAAGTTGTAGAAAAATTAATGCTTTTCTTCTGCATCCTTTTCTGAAGTTCTCAATTTTTTGATGATGAATATTATTCTTTTAACATGAGGAAGTAAAAATGAACAAGTACTAGTTTTAGAGGGGATAAATAAATTCTAAGTGTGCTCCAAAGACAACTGATGTGATGACTTTTATTGGGATGGGGTGGGGTTGGGGCCTGGAGCCAGAGGTCAGGAACCTACACAAGAGCAGCCAAAGGAGAGAGGTTTCACTAGTAATTCCCTTCTGTGTCCTGAGGTCTGCAGGGCCTAAGGGAAGCTGTGGTTACTCTGTCCAGCAATAGAAGAATTTGTGACAGATGTAAAGATCACCAGGCACCTTCTGAGTTCCAGGAAAAACAAAGCTGCTAAAGGGAGCTCATGTAAACTCCTGACCCCACAATGAAAGGACAGCAGATAAAGATTCCAGTCAGCTCCCCTGCCACTGTCTTCAGAATGGATGAAATTCTTTTAAAGTCATAAAAACAAGGGCTTTGTGCTTTTACTCCATAAACAAATGTGAAATTCCAGAGGCTGAACTTTGTGCACACCTACCTGTGAACCGCACAGTTGGCTTTAATCTTGGATGAAGAACTGTCAGGCTCTGGTGCTTTGGGCT
Source organism: Cacajao melanocephalus (assembly GCA_963573385.1). NCBI lineage: Eukaryota > Metazoa > Chordata > Mammalia > Primates > Pitheciidae > Cacajao > Cacajao melanocephalus. Next base: position 28,475 of record CAUYLG010031723.1, on the reverse strand, counting down.
AGTCATTTAACCTCCCGGTGCTTTCCAGTGTGATATTTAGAAAAGTCCCTCAATTATTCTGCCCTTGCTCTCAGTGAAGTTATGTAGCAAGGTGGAAACATAGCTGCAAAAGGTAGAACTGTCTGATAGTGTTTGGATCTGTGTCCCCACTGAAATCTCATGTTGAATTATAATCCCCAATGTTGGAGGATGGGCGGGTGGAAGGTGACTGGATCATAGGGATGAATTTCCCCTTGGTGTTCTCATGATAATGAGTGTGTTCTCATTATACCTGGTTTTTTAAAAGTGTGTAGCACTTTGGGAGGCTGAGGTGGGCGGATCACGAGGTCAGGAGATCGAGACCATCCTGGCCAGCATGGTGAAACCCTGTCTCTATTAAAATACAAAAAAATTAGCCAGGTGTAGTGAAGGGTGTGTGCCTGTAATCCCAGCTACTTGGGAGGCTGAGGCAGGGGAATTGCTTGAACCCAGGAGGCAGAGATTGCAGTGAGCCAAGATCATGCCACTGCACTCTTGCCTGGCAACAGAGCAAGATTCTGTCTCCAAAAAAAAAAAGCATGTAACACCTCCCCCTTCACTCTTACATGACGTAAGATGTGCCTCCTTTCCCTTTGCCTTCTACCATGATTGCAAGTTTCCTGAGGCCTCCCCAGAAGCAGAAGCCTGTACAGCCTGCGGAACAGTGAGCCAATTAGCCAATTAAACCTCTTTATCATTTACCCAGTTTCAAGTATTTCTTTGTAGCAGTGCAAGAATGGACTAATACACTGTCTCAGGCCTAGTCAACTTTCTGAGTTCTGTAAGAAAGGGTTTTCTCCAGAAAAAAACATCTGCGCTGACATTCATCTGCCCACAGAATGATGAAGGAGAGCTTTTGGCCTGAGGGTCAGTTAAGGTTCTTAGCTGCAAGTAACAGAAATTGATTTTTGTTAATTTAAAATAAGCATGATGTGTTAGAAAATTTCCAGGGTAGGAAAGAGAGGGAAGGGTAGCTTGGACACGAGGCATCAAAAGAAGCATGGACTGTGTTAACTTCGGATGTTCAAGAAGGATGACAACTGCCTCATAGCTAGGACAGCTATCAGGTGAGACTAATTTCACTGCTGCTGCTGGTGCCGCCACCACTGCTGCTGCAATAAATCATCTCTATCATTCCCTGTTGTCCTTGGGTCATTCGCTCAAGTTACGATGCTCCGGGTGGCCGAGCATGGATCATGTGCCTGTCTGATGATTTTATGATGGCAAGCAGAGGGAGGACCTGGCCTCCTGGAAGCTTCAGTGCAAAGTGGCTTCCTGGAATTACCCTTCCTATAGGCTCATACATGGTAAGGGAAAGATAATTCCCCTTAATCTGGGCATGTCTCTTTCTCACAATATAGAAAGCCAACCTCACAGCCCAGGCCATCCCGCCACCAATTCAATTGAAGAAGAAAATACTGTGACAAAAATCAATGTTGTGTTAAGATCTGGTTCACTGAATTCTGACCTCAACTAGCTCTTCTGGACTTATTTCATTACTGCCCTATAAAACCCAGACTACTTGCAACAGTATGTCCTAAAGACAATAGTTCCACTCTGCTCCTTTATTTAAAAGGTGTCCCCTACGCAGAACACAACGCCTCTACTAATTCTTTTGCTGTATATCAAAATTTGTCTATTCTGTAGGGCCTTGATATGGTTTGGCTATGTCCTCACCCAAACCTCATCTTGAATTGTAGCTCCCATAATTCTCACATGTTGTGGGAGAGACCTGATAGGAGTTAATTGAATACGGGGGCGGTTTCCCCCATACTGTTCTTGTGGTGTGAATAAATCTCATGAGAACTGTTGGTTTTATAAGGGGAAACCCCTTTCACTTGGTCCTCATTCTCTCTTACTACCCTCATGTACAAAGTACCTTTTTCCTTTCTGCCATGATTGTGCGGCCTCCCAAGCCACATGGAACTGTGAATCCATTAAACCTCTTTTTCTTTATACGTTACCCAGTCTTGGGTATGTCTTTATCAGCAGCATAAAAACAGACTAATACAGACCTAATTCATAAGTGTCACCTCCATGACATTCTCCTTGGCCATCCCTGTTGGAGCAGAGCTCTCTGCCTCTTCTGAACTCCCATGAGACTCCATGGCCATAACCCTCTGAAGGCCACGACTCAATGGTTCAGCCCCAGCGTGATGCTGCTTTGGAAAAGGACAGCCCCAATAGACAAGAAATTCTCTCATTCCCTACATTCAATGGAGCCCTCAACCGCCAAACACCCTGTCCTGCACAAAGCATCTCCTACTTTACCCCAGCTCTATATTGCTCTCTTTCCTTTCTCCAACCTTTAATATGTAAATAAAAGAAACTTTTACCATAAATATTCCTGTTGTCCTCTATATATTGCTGATTCTGTGTCTGTATTAATCTCTCTAACTCTCTTTTTTTCTCTCTCACACACACACCCAGAAACTGCCTAGCAGAGGCGGACTTTCCAGGGGTTATGTATTAGTTCATTCTCACTCCGCTATAAGGAGCTACCTGAAACTGAGTAATTTATAAAGAAAAGAGTTTTAATTGGCTCACAATTCTGCAGGCTCTTTAGGAAGATGACGGCATCTGCATGTGGGGAGGCCTCAGGGAACATGCAATCATAATGGAAGGCAAAGGGGAATTGGCACTTCACATGGCTGGAACAGGAGGAGGAGGAGAGAGAGGAGAGAGGTGCTACCCACTTTTAAATAACCAGATCTCATGATAACTCACTCACTATCATGAGAACAGCACTGAGGGAATTGTGCTAACCCATTCATGAGACACCACCTTCATAATCTAATCAGCTTCTACCAGACGCCACTTCCAACACCGGGGATTACAATTGAACATGATATTTGAGTGAGGACATAGATCCAAACTGTATGAGGATGAAAGAAATTACACTGTAGATAACAGGAACTATACGAAAGGGGAGGTGTTACAACCATGGCCAGGTTAATAAATTTTGTCTGCCATATATCCATTACTCATCTGGAAAATTACTTTGAATTAAAATTATTTGTCTGCATGCATTTTCTTCCCAACTGAATGCTGAGATCTTTGAGGGCAGAGACCATGTCTCCTTTATCTCTTTTGCCCTCAGAGCTTAGCCCAGTACCTGATATACAGTAACCACTCGATATGCATATAATGAATAAGCACATTAATTAATTATTAATCAATTACAGGCCTCCAGTAGCCATGGCTATGCTCCCCAATAGTTATGCAAAAAAGCAAATTAATAATTTCCTAGCAGTTGATCCCCAGAAGTTTTTTTTTATTTCTGCTATGTCTATATAGATATCACTAATAAGGACTTCAAATAAATAAGAGCTATCTGAAAGACAGGTTGACTACTAGGATCCCAAAACCCATTTTGATGTTTCACTGAAAGAAGGACAGCTATGATTCACATAGCACACACTTTTTAAAAATGAGATTTAATTTCCTTGCCTCTGGCAGTAGCTGTTAGAAGCAATGGAGTGGATGGCTAGGAAAGGATTCACAAGAGGTAGAAGGCAAGAGTTGTCAAAGCTGGGAGGTTAGAGATAGCAGGGCCCTTGTCAGCAGGTGTAGCACAGAACACAACTCTCCCGTACCCTGAAAGCTCCATTAGGAGCGATTATAGCGATTTCATTGCTGTGGTGCTGTCTACTTTCCAAAGTTCATAAGCTGTTCTACTCTGAGCAACTGTAAGACTCTCTTTCCTACCCCATGTCTCCACACTTCATCCACTTAATTTCACGATTTAAAGCCATGTAGAGCAAGAGGGTACACACTAAAACAAAAGTGATAAAATTAAGAGAGAAACAAATATTTGGACCACAGAAAAAGATACATAATGTGATATCAGTGCTCAGACATTTAAAAGAATAATCATGATAATATAAGCTCTCATTTATTAAAGTCCTACTAGATATCAGTCACTTTTTCTGCATTTCATCCTCCAAACGACTCTATGAAAAAAGCACTATTATTATTTTCATTTTACAGATGAGAGGTATAGAGAAGTTAAGAAGCTTGACCAAGATAACAGCATAATGGGCTACCGTGTGACCCCAGGAATTTGCTGGTCCTGTGCACTGAGTCACCATATTACTTGTTTCCATGATCAAATCGATTTAGAAAATCATTATCTAAAAAACATTTCTTTAGTACAGGACTTTGCAGCTTTTAGCATGCTGTTTTACATTGGGATTCTGTAAGAGTTGTTTTCTAAACTTATTTGATCATGAAACATGGGTGCTACTTTGGGAAACATGCTATAGGTTTAGCCTCTATCTTGAATTCAAAGTCTCTGGAAAGGTATTTGATGTTTCTGAAGAAGGAACTGGGAGCCTCACAGCACACTGTGAAAAATAAGAAAAATTACCTTCCATTTACACTAGACCAGGCTCTGTAGTAAGTTGTTATTCCCATATTTAAAATGTAGAAACTGAGGCTCAAAGAGGCTTGCACAATTTGCCCAAGTGATGAAGTCAGAATTAAAATTCAGCCAGGCTGACCTCAGGAGCAACACTTTAAACTGCTAGACTATCATGTGACTCAGACAGGTGAGCAACCAAGAATCTCTGAGCAACAGCACATTACTATGGAATAGCACAAGCTCTCATGGAAGTGCCTGGATGTGACCTTGAGCTGGATCGACTTAACCTCATCAAACCTCAGTTTTTACATCTGTAAAATGGAGGTAATAGAACCTACATTCCAGAGGTTGATATGAAGATTAAAGTAGATAAGACATATAAAGGACTTTTATTAGAGTAACTGACCCATAGTAAATACTTAATAAACAGAAGCTAATAATTTCATTAACTCCAAACAGAGCGCATAACTCACATTTTCATTTGATCTTCGCCAAAAGGCTGAGACGTGATACACATAACATTTTCTAGAAGCATTTTATCTTTTATGGTCCAGATCATGTTGTTTTCCCTGAAATTTCTTTCAATTAACAGATGACAACAGGCAGAACAGGTGGGGCAACGTGGGGTCATGAACACTTGATTCATCTATCTGGTTGGGCCAATTGCCACAGGGAGGCATATCTGAACACATCGGCTAAGTACCTCCCTTTTATTTAGTAACTGAACCCTTCCTCATCTGATTTCATTTGTTGTCTTCTAATCACCTTTTCAAAATTCCATTTAGATTTTTCCTGAAAGAGGTGGCTCTCTTCATGCATACTTCATTCTACCCTTGATTATTGTCTACTGCATTTGCATACAACTTATCTAATTATATTATTACCTAGTAGGCCCCTGTAACCTAGTTTCCTGGGAGTGGTGTCTACCCAGCTGAGAACCACACAGACTTTCTACAAGTGGTTGAACACCAATATATTCTTGTTTACGTCACATTTTGGACACAGGACTATAAATACACTATGGCTTCTTTGGCCTTAACTGGCCTCTGTCTTAACATACTTAAGCAAGCACATCCTATTTTCCATAATCCACTAATTTGATATGTTCTCATTCAATAAAACAGCACACAGAATGTTTCCAAGCATACATGACTGCAAAAGTATACCTTTACAAGCACATTAGCTCTACACATACTGTATACATGTATACTTAATCTTATATATTTTCTTCTCTGATTCAATGATTTCCATTCTGATCAATATTATTCATCAAATAGGAAAAAGAAAACAACACATTTACTACCATCCAAGTGCAAGCCATCATATCAATGCCAAGGCCACCACTAGTCCATATGGTGTTTTTTTTTATAAATTAGAAAAATACACTCCCTCTGGGTAGCAATGGGCATTGTGACAAAATGAACAATAGGGAATGTCTGGGTTAGACTTTAGCTCTCATTTTCCCACTTTTCTGGACACACTCAGTAGCACAAATCCCAAATAACTATACATGTGGCCCTCAACATCTTTTCTTATTACAATAACCTTGTATCTGACCTTCCTTCTTTTTTGTTCTTGACAACCTATATTTTATTCTCAACATTTTGATCTTTTCAAAATATAAGTCACATCATATGACTCTCCAGCTTGAAATCCTCATACTTGGAATAAAAAAATGCAAGAACTACCACATGATCCAGCAATATGACTCCTGGATGTTTATCCAAAAGAATTGAAATCAGGATCTCAAAGAGATAGTTGCATTCCCGTGTTCATTGTTGCATTATTCACAATATCAAGGTATAGAAAAAGCATAAATTCCCATCAACAGAAGAACAGATAAAGAAAATGTGGTGTATACATCCAATGGAATATTATTCAGCCTTAAAAAGAAAATTCTGCAATATGTGACACTATGTATGATCCTTGAGAACACCATGCTAAGTGAAATAAGCCAGTCACAGAAGGACAAATGCTGTATGATTCCACTTAAATGAAATATCTAAAAAGTCAAACTCATAGACATGGAAAGTAGAATGGTGGTTTCCAGGGGCTGAGAGGAGAGAAAATGTGGAGTTGCCAAGAGGGTTCTAGAGTCTGATGTACCACATCGTGCCTATAGTTAACAATGCTGAGTTGCATCCCTAAAATTTAAAAGAGTAGATCTCATGTTAAATGTTCTTGCTACAATTAGAAAAATTAAATTTAAAAGAAAATTCTTGACCCACAAGAGCCTATATGATCTGGCCCATCTTCATCACTTTAAATCCTACCCTTTTTGCTCACTCTGCTCCCATCAGAATGGCTTTCTTTCTGGGTCATTTCAAGTTTATTCCCAATTCAGTTATTTTGTTCCTTCTTTTAGTCAACTAACATGCATAACAAACCACTCCCCAAATCAGTAGCTTGCCTCAGTAAGCCTTTTGTGTATATTTGTGCATGGGTCTACTGGTCAGTTCTAGCTTTGCAAGGACCACCTCTGCTTCAGGTTATAGGTTGGCTGAGCTTGGTTTCAAACTACGAGTTCAGTTCATTTCTGCCTTGTGTGTGCCCCCTTCTGCTCAACCACAACTACCCAGGTCATGTTCCTTTCATTGTGAGTAGCAGGAGTACAGAAGACCAAGCTGAACAGTGAAAGCAAAATCTTGAAGAACTTTCCATTGGCCAAAACAAATCATTCAATCAAGCCCAACATTAATGGGGCAGGAAACAACACTCTGCCCACAATGGGAGGATACTGCAAAGTTATCTGGCAAATGGGGTAGATATATAATCCTATCATAGCGTAGTGAAGGATTAAGACAAATAATTCCGTCTATCAGGCCCCTGCTGCTACCAGCATCTAGAATTTTCTGTCCTCACATTTTTTCTCCGTGGCTGGCTCTTTCTATCTTTGGTTTCAATGCCACCTCCTCAGAGAGGCCCTCTATGAACACCTGTGTTCATGTCACCCTCAATGGCTCTCTAATTCATTATCCATTTTTCTTTTGTTTATTGTATGCATAAATTTCAATTAACTCATTTGTTTGTTGGCTCACTTGTTCATTATGTCTCCCTCCTCCAAAAATATACAAAAGGATTTTCTCTCTCTATCATATTCACGATTTACACCACAACCAGAGCATCACTTGGCATAGAGTAAGGGCTCAATAAATCCTCATAAGACAAATTCATTTTAGAAATCTGCATTCTTATGTACACTTGCATCTTTGCTTTTCATTTCAATGTTAGTCCCTCAGCATATTTTTAGTTTCTCTTTGTCAAATATAAATAAATGTCTGAATGTGGGGGTGGGAGGGTCAAAGAGGAAGACTATGTACTATGTCATATAGTTAAAAACAAAGGATTTAGAATCAAGCTACAGCAGTGTATGACCTAAGCCTTAGTGTTATTATCTATAAAATGGGGAAACAAATTGCAGATTTGGCCACAAAGATTAAATCAGGTGATGCCTGTATAACACTTACCTAACATTGGAGAGAGTAGCATGTAGTTAGATGGGAGGGGTAGACACAACCCAGTCAGTGGAGCCAATGTAGAGTCTGTTAGTGGATGATTCAGATGGGACATGTGTTTTCAGGCTTTTCAAATGGATTTCCCCTGTGTTTTTTCTAGAGCAAGTGGATCCACAGACTGCCAGTCCTCATTGTCACACAGGTCATTCTGTTGGGGCTGCTGGTGGCTGCATTCCCCCATATTCCTCTCATGTTTGCAAGTGCTGAAATATTCTTAGTGGCCTGTTTCTCTGGCTTCTGTTTTCACAAGAATTACTTTAAGCCAACAAGACTGTGTCCAAATTAATCCTAAATGATATGACCACACCTTTCTATCAGACTCTAATAAAATTCCATTTTGGAGACATGGAGCCAGACTGGGTCCTTTTATTGCTCATCATTTCTGAGCAGTCTCTTTTCTTGAAAAGCTGTGTTAATCAATTGATTTTCCCATGAGGCAGGTAAGAAATGAACTTGACATCAGCATTTTGTTAGAAGGCTGATATAAGGCAAAGAGTAACAACTCACCCTAATGTTAGGGTAAGTTGAGCTATATGTAGTTAATTCTCTTATTTTAGAATTGACCTTCCATTAGTTGAGCTATATGTAGTTAATTCTCTTATTTTAAGAATTGACCTTCCATTAGTATTGTCTTCCTATGCAGTCAAGCCTCCGAAATTCATAAAGACTACAAAAATTTAGTAGTTTATTAATGCTCTGTGGCAATAGTATAAGAAAACAGTCATTCTTGTTTAGTTATAATGTGAATCTGTAATCTTTCCCAAGAGAAATTTGGCATTTCTATTCATTCCATATTTAAAATGCACATTCACATTGGCTGAAAAAAATCCATTTCAAGCATTTAGGCTATGGTTATTTTTGCATAGATAGATTAGAAGTATACAGATAAAGATTATATATTAATAAATCTTTTTTCAGCATTGTTGAAGTTGAAATAAACAGGCATATACTTGTATATGCTTAGAAAAGTTTTAGAAGGCTGCACAAATACACTACTCAAAACAGTTAACGGAGGTAAAAGAGCCAAAGTGACAGACAGTGAATAAGCACCAATAGAAAGAACAAACTTTTATTTCCCCATTTAATGGGATCGCAATTGAATTTGTTAAAGATGAGTATATTTTATTTTTTAAATATTTAATTAATAAAATTTAAAAGAAAGAAAACGGCCGGGCGCGGTGGCTCATGCCTGTAATCCCAGCACTTTGGGAGGCCGAGGCAAGCAGATCATGAGGTCAAGAGATCGAGACCATCCTGGTCAACACGGTGAAACCCCGTCTCTACTAAAAATACAAAAAAATTAGCCAGGCGTGGTGGCAAGCGCCTGTGGTCCCCAGCTACTCGGGAGGCTGAGGCGGAAGAATCGCTTGGACCTAGAAGGTGGAGGTTGCAGTGAGCCAAGATGGTGCCACTGCACTCCAGCCTCATGACAGATAAAGAATCCGTCAAAAAAAAAAAAAAAGAAAACATTGTGTTTGTCCTTTCAGTATTGTAGGATTTAGATATTTTAGGGCACCTAACTTCTCCTCTTGCTCATGTTCCTGATTCACTTGCTCCTAAATCAGAGACAGAATACACATTCTTACTAAAATAAGAGAATTGTCTTACACTTCAAGAGTTTGCCCTCAAATGATGTAAGGCAAAGGAGTAAACAAACATGCAGGAAGTCTCTGGCTTCAGGGGTGGGAACAAATGGTGGGCCAAAAATAACTGGCCTGGTAGAACCAGCAAGCAACATGACCCTGTGGGAGGAAATCAGGGATGCCCTTTAGATCCTTTCTGAACTGAGGCTTGACTCTCCGTGTTGAAAGTATTAGAGCAGAATTGGAATACTCGTAGTTTGTAAAGAAGCTAAAATGAAAGTCACGTTGTCAAAGTCAAACACTGGAATTCAGTGGTTTTAACTGAGAGGGTCCATGCAAGAGATAAGAGATAGAGTGAGTAGGCACTTGCATCCTGAGCTGAAAAAATTAAGTACATGTTATAGGAAAATTTGCTGTGAACATCTGTAAGATAGGTTCACAGCCACAACAGCAATATCAACTGCTGTGTGTTGAATATGTACTCTGAGCCAGCCATTATGCTAAGCATGCTACATACACTTTCTCATCGAAAACTGCAACAGATTTATCAGGTTTATTTTACAGATTAAACAGTTAGTCCTACAGTTCATAAGTGGTAGAGCCAGCAATAAAACTACATTGGCCTGATTTTCCAAGCCCATGCTCTCAACTACTCTATGACAAGATGCTTTTATTTAGAATTGCCCTAGAATTTTAAGTGGCTTTTTAGAGAGGCAAGGTTATCCAGGCTGCCCTGCACAGCAGCAGAAAAGTTCACCATGTCTGAGCATGCATTATCCTGGCTGCCTGGGCCAAAACTCAGGGCAAGGGCCACCCTGCCTTTCCTTTTGCCATCTCTGAAAAAGAAGTTCTGCCAGAACCATAAGAAATAATGACTCACAAAGTGCAGTCATCGCTGTGTTGATAATTTCCCAAGCTACTTTGGTTTTCCCAAGTTCTTAGGATAGAAACGAACTTCTGCTTTTCTTCATCCTCCTTCATTTTGTTCTTGAAAACAATGTAACACTGTAAAGCAGATGCCGTTTTCTTCCTTTTATTGAGGAAATGGATGCTCTGACATGTCAAGCATCTTGCCCAGAGTTAGTTAACAAATTACCTAACCTCTCAGAATCTTAGTTTTTTCATTGATGATAAGTTGGAGATAATATCTAACCCTCAGAGTGGCTGGGATCATATTTCCAAAGTTCAGAGCTCAAAGTAAGCATTTGATAAACTGCACCTGTTCTCATTGTTAAGTAATTATATTACTTAATGTGATACCATTGTGTAAAGCTGCATATAACATGCATGATCGTGCACAAGTTATGTAACTTCATACATCTTTTGTCCAAGGGGAATATTATCATTCAACTTGCTTGGCTATTTTGAGGACTGAATGAAATAGATGCTCTACATAAAATAGCTTCAGTAGTGACTGGTTCACACTCAAACCTCAATAAGTAATCGTCTCCATCAAAAAGAATGCTGTTGACATGTGTTCACCTATATAACTCCATAAACTTGATCTATCATATTTGAAAGCAACATCTTTCCTTTCTTTGCTCTTTCCTCACCCCACTTTTTCCCAGACCCTTTAGGAGCATATAAAATATTAAACGGGATTTTTTCTCTCCCTTGACATTGTTTTTTAATGGACTAGACAGCCTTACAACAGGCTCCAGCTTTTTTCTCAACCTTCAAGTCATGGAGGGCTCTTCCTAGTGACCTGTAGTAAGGGGCCTCAGAGGAAGGGGTATTTTGGCCTGGGTCTTACTCAGAAACACTGATGATGCAATTCTTGGCTCTGGCCACATGCTTGATTGCTTTCCAGCACAGCATTCAATGTGAAGGGGAGGAAGAAAGAATCTCTCTCACCTATGGCTAGAAATAATTTCAGAAGGCCATAGGCAAAGCAGAGGTGATGCCAGCTATCTCCTGGAACTGTTGATAAACTGGCAGTTAACTGTTGATAAACTAGCTTGTTGATCAAACAAGCTAATTTTATGCATTTTATTTTTTCTATCTTTTTGCTCCTTTTACCTATGTACTCTTACTGGACATGATGGGAAAAGATTCACAAATTTAACTAAGGAAACTCTGGGTCTCCTGTCATCTAATCTTCAGCCTGAGGTTGTAGCTGCCTTTTGCAATGTCTTCTCTCTGAATAAGCATACCTGATTAGAAGAACTGTTTCCTCATGCTCAGCTTTCAGGTGCCCAGTTTTTGGAATTCAGCATCTCTGCATGAAATATGCCAGATCTGTCAAGAGGCCAGGTGGTTCGCAGATGCCTGGAAGCAGGGCAAAGTAAGCTGACTGAGGTGTGTGGTGTAAAATGCAGATGAACCATATCAACAGGAGGCTGGAAACTCAAAGCTGATGTCAGCCATGTCGCCTCTTGATTCAGAAGGCTAATGATGTTAATCTCTAACTGCTGTCCTGAAATCCAGTTCAGTGGAAGTTATCACTGACCACAGTGCCTGCCTGTCTTCACGGGAACACAGGAAGCTATTTTTCTTCTGCTATTTTTGATGTGGTGATCTTCATGAAATGCACGTGCATAGCTTTAATTGAGACCTACAAAGACCAAAGAGTTCAAATGTTTTAATTAAAAAATAGTGCCATTGTATATTTATTACGTGTCTGGCTTTATCTCTTCTAAACCTCACATTATTATATCAGCCCAGTCATTACAAAGTTATCCTCATTTTACAAATGGAAAAATCAAGAAATGGAGAAAACTTTTAAATGCCTTCTTCAAGTCTGACAACCTACTATATTCACTAGGAAAGTGTCTGTAGGGAATAGAATACCCAACAGACAGTGACTTCTACAAGTGGGGATCGTGCTGTTCTTACTTGACAGTATGATGAGAGATAGGCAGCTATGGCCATTCGTTTAGTAGTTCAAAAATGTCTAGCCAGCATCTCTGTGGATTTCAGTGGCCTTTCCTTCATGGTTACAGAATGACTGCTTCAACTCTGGGCATGAAGTCTGGATTCAAAGTAGTTGAAAGATATCAAGGGACAATGCCAGCATCTCTGTGCATTCTATTAGGAAAACAATATCTTCCAGGAACTTTCTGAAGACCCTCCAGTAACAATTCAATGGTCAGAAATAAATCACATGAATATCCTCTATCTTCAGGAGAAACTGGAAAACAAGTATTTTTGCCCTTCTAGCCTCCATAGTAGAAGCTGACAAGAGAGAAATCATGCTAGCTTGGAGTGGGGTGGCAGTGGTGGTAAAATTAATGAGAAGTAGATGGCCTCAAGAGATGTTTTGTGGTAAATAATCATCAGGCAAAGCTTGCAGACTGATTGCATGTGGGAGATGAATGAGAAGAGGGAATCAGCAATGAATCCTAGGTCTCTAACTTGATACATTCACTGAGATCAGGAGTCATGAAGAAGGAATAAATTTTACAAATGAAAAGTCATGAGAGGAAGCTGGTGGCTGGCAGGATGGCCCAATAGGAACAGCTCTGGTCTACAGCTTCCAGTGAGATCAATGCAGAAGGCAGGTGATTTCTGCATTTCCAACTGAGGTAAATGGTTCATCTTATTGGGACTGGTTAAACAGTGGCTGCAGCCCATGGAGGGTGAGCCAAAGCAGGGTGGGGTGTCACATCAACTGGGAAATGCAAGGGGTCTGAGAACTTCCTCCTCTAGCCAAGGGAAGCCATGAGGGACCATGTGGTGAGGAACAGTGCTATCTGGCCCAGATACTATGCTTTTCCCAAGGACTTCTCAATCCGCAGACCAGGAGATTCACTCAGGTGCCTACATCACCAGAGCCATGGGTGTCAAACACAAAACTGGGCGGCCATTTGGGAAGACACTGAGCTAGCTGCAGGAGGTTTTTTTCATACCCCAGAGGCATCTGGAATGCCAGAGAGACAGAACCATTCAATGCCCTGGAAAGGGGGCTGAAGCCAGGGAGCCAAGTGGTCTAGCTCAGTGGATCCCACCCCCACAGAGCCCAGCAAGCTAAGATCTACTGGCTTGAAATTGTCACTACCAGCACAGCAGTCTGAAGTTGACCTAGGATGCTTGAGCTTGGTGAGGGGTAGAGGGCGGTGCATCCACCATTACTGAGGCTTGAGTAGGCAGTTTTCCCCTCACAGTGTAAACAAAGGCACCAGGAAGTTTGAACTGGGCAGAGCCCACTGCAGCTTGGTAGAGCTGCCATAGCCAGACTGCCTTTCTAGATTCCTCTTCTCTGGGCAGGGAATCTCTGAAAGAAAGGCAGCAGCCCCATTCAGGGGCTTATAGAAAAAATTCACATCTCCCTGGGACAGAGCACCTGGGGAAGGGGCAGCTGTGGGTACAGCTTCAGCAGACATAAACATTCCTGCCTGCTGGCTCTGAAGAGAGCAACAGATCTCCCAGCACAGTGCTTGAGCTCTGCTAAGGGACAGACTGCCTCCTCAAGTGGGTCCCTGACTCCCATGCCTCCTGATTAAGAGACATCTCTCAGTAGGGGCCAACAGACACCTCATACAGGAGAGCTCTGGCTGGCATCTGGTGGGTGCCCCTCTGGGACAAAGCTTCCAGAAGAAGGAGCAGGCAGCAATCTTTGCTGTTCTGCAGCCTCTGCTGGTAATACCCAGGCAAACAGGGTGTGGAGTGGACCTCCAGCAAACTCCAGCAGACCTGCAGCAGAGGGGCCTGTTAGAAGGGAAACTAACAAGCAGAAAGAAATAGCATCAATATCAACAAAAAGGACATCCATACAGAAACCCCATCCAAAGGTTACCAGCATCAAAGCCCAAAGGTACATAAATCCACAAAGATGAGGAAAAAACAGTGCAAAAAGGCTGACAATTCCAAAAACAAGAACACCTCTTCTCCTCTAAAGGATCACAACTTCTCACCAGCAAGGGAACAAAACTGGACTGAGAATGCATTTAAGGAAGTAACAAAAGTAGGTTTCAGAAGTGGGTAATAACAAACTCCACAGAGCTAAAGGAGAGTATTCTAACCCAATGCAAGGAAGCTAAGAACCTTGAAAAAAAAGGTTAGAGGAATTGCTAACTAAAATAACCGGTTTAGAGAAGAACATAAATGACCTGATGGAGCTGAAAAATACAGCATGAGAACTTCGTGAAGTATACACAAGTATCAACAGCTGAATCAATCAAACGGAAGAAAGGATATCAAAGATTAAAGATCAACTTAATGAAATAAAGCATGAAGACAAGATTAGAGAAAAGGAATAAAAAGGAAAGAACAAAGCCTCCAAGAAATATGGGACTTTGTGAAAAAACCAAATCTGTGTTTGATTGGTGTACCTAAAAGTGACAGGGAGAATGGAACCAAGCTGGAAAACGCTCTTCAAGATATCATCCAGGAGAACTCCTCCAACCTAGCAAGACAGGCCAACATTCAAATTCAGGAAATACAGAGAACACCGCTAAGATACTCCTCAAGAAGAGCAAATCCAAGACACATAATCATCAGATTCACCAGGGTTGAAATGAAGGAAAAAATGTTAAGGGCAGTCAGAGAGAAAGGTCGGGTTACCCACAAAGGGAAGCCCATCAGACTCACAGCAGATCTCTCTGCAGAAACCCTGCAAGCCAGAAGAGAGTGGGGGCCAATATTCAACAATCTTAAAGAAAAGAATGTTCAACCCAGAATTTCATATCCAGCCAAATTTAGCTTCATAAGCGAAGGAGAAATAAAATCCTTTATAGACAAGTAAATGCTGAGAGATTTTGTCACCAACAGGCCTGCCTTACAAGAGCTCCTGGTAGAAGCACTAAATATGGAAAGGAAAAACTGGTACCAGCCACCAAAAAGCATAACAAATTGTAAAGACCATCAACACTATGAAGAAACTGCATCAACTAACGAGCAAAATAACCAGTTAGCATCATAATGACAGGATCAAATTCACATATTACAATATTAATCTTAAATGTAAATGGGCTAAATGCCCCAATTAAAACACACAGACTGGAAAATTGAATAAAGAGTCAAGACTCATTGGTGTTCTAGTTTCAGGAGACCCATCTCAAGTGCAAAGACACACATAGCCTCCAAATAAAGGGATGGAAGAATATTTACCAAGCAAATAGAAAGAAAAAAAAAGAGCAAAAGTTGCAATCCTAGTTTCTGACAAAACAGATTTTAAACCAACAAAGATAAAAAAAAAGACAAAGACAGACATTACATAACGGTAAAGGGATCAACAGAAAAGCTAACTTTCCTAAATACATATGCACCCAATACAGGAGCACCCATATTCATAAAGCAAGTTCTTAGAGACCTACAAAGAGACTTAGACTCCCACACAATAATCGTGGGAGACTGTAACACCCCACTATCAATATTAGACACATCAACGAGGCAGAAAATTAACAAGGACATTCAGGACTTGAACTCAGCTCTGGACCAAGCAGATCTAATAGACATCTACAGAACTCTCCACCCAAATCAATAGAATATACATCCTTTTCAGCAACACATTGCACTTATTCTAAAATTGACCACATAATTAGAAATAAAACACTCCTCAGCAAATGCAAAAAAACAAAAACCATAACAGTCTCTCAGACCAGAATGCAATCAAATTAGAACTCAGGATTAAGAAACTCACTCAAAACCACACAACTACATGGAAACTGAGCAACCTGCTCCTGGATGACTATTGGGTAAATAATGAAATTAAGGCAGAAATAAATAAGTTATTTGAAACCAAAGAAAAGAAAGACACAATGTAACAGAATCTTTAGGACACAGCTGAAGCAGTGTTTAGAGGGAAATTTATAGCAACAAGTGCCCATAGGAAAAAATGGGAAAGATCCGAAATTGACACCCCAACATCAAGGAACTAGGGAAGCAAGAGCAAACAAATTCAAAAGCTAGCACAAGACAAGAAATAACTAAGATCAATGCAGAACTGAAGGGGATAGAGACAGGAAAAACCCTTCAAAAATCAATGAATCCAAGAGCTAGTTTTTTAAAAAAGACTTAAAAAAGACAGACCGCTAGCCATAATAATAAAGAAGTAAAGACAGAAAAATCAAATAGACACAATAAAACATGATAAAGAGATGTCACCAGTGATCCCACAGAAATACAAACTGCCATCAGAGAATACGATAAACACCACTACACAAATAACTAGAAAATCCAGAAGAAATGGATAAATTCCTGGACACATGCACCCTCCCAAGAGTGAACTAGGAAGAAGTCGATTCCCTGAATAGAACAATAACAAATTCTGAAATTGATGCAGTAATTCATAGCCTACCAACCAAAGAAAACCCAGGACCAGACAAACTTACCGCCGAATTCTACCAGAGGTAAAAAAGGAGCTGGTACCAATCCCCTTGACACTATTCCAAACTATAGAAAAAGAGGGACTCCTCCCTAACTCATTTTATGAGGCCAGCATCATCCTGATACCAACCTGGAAAAGACACAACAAAAAAAGAAAATTTCAGGCCAAAATCCCTGATGAACATTGATGCAAAAATTATCAATAAAATACTGGCAAAACAAATCCAGCAGCACATCAAAAAGCTTATCTACCATAATCAAGTCAGCTTCATCCCTGGGATGCAAGGCTTGTTCAACATATGCAAATCAATAAACCAAATTTATCACATAAACAGAACCAATGACAAAAACTAGATGATTATCTCAATAGATGCAGAAAAGGCCTTCAATAAAATTCAACACCCCTTCATGCTAAAAATTCTCACTAAATTAGGTACCAATGGAATGTATCTCAAAATAATAAGAGCTATTTATGAAAAACCCACAGCCAATATTACATTAAATAAGCAAAAGCTAAAAACATTCCCTTTGAAAACCGGCACAAGACAAGGACGCCCTCTCTCACCACTCCTATTCAACATAAGAAAGTTCTGGCCAGGGAAATCAGGCAAGAGAAAGAAATAAAGGGTATTCAAATAGGAAAACAGGAAGTCAAATTGTCTCTGTTTGCAGACGACATGATAGTATATTTAGAAAACTTCATAGTCTCAGGCCAAAATCAACTTAAGCTGATAAGCAACTTCAGTAAAATCTCAGGATATAAAATCAATGCGCAAAAATCACAAGCATTCCTATACACCAATAACAGACAGACAAAGCCAAATCATGAGTGAACTTCCATTCACAATTGCTACAAAGAGAATAAAATACCTAGGAATACAACTTACAAGGATGTGAAGGACCTCTTCAAGGAGATCTAAAACCACTGCTCAAGGAAGTAAGAGAAGACACAAACAAATCAAAAACATTCCATGCTCATGAATTGGAAGAATCAATATCGTAAAAATAGCCATACTGCCCAAAGGAATCTATAGATTCAATGCTATCCCCATCAAGCTACCACTGACTTTCTTCACAGAACTAGAAAAAACTACTTTAAATTTCATATGTAATCAAAAGAGTACATATAGCAAAGACAATCCTAAGCAAAAAAAAAAAATCAAAACTGGAGGCATTATGCTACTTGACTTCAAACTATACTACAAGGCCACAGTAATAAGAACAGAATGGTACTGCTTCCAAAACAGATATATAGACCAATGAAACAGAACAAAGGCCTCAGAAATAACACCACACATCTACAACCATCTCCTTTTTGACAAACCTGACAAAAACAAGCAATGGAGAAAGGATTCACTATTTAAAAAGTGGTGTTGGGCAAACTGTCTAGCCATACGCAGAAAACTGACACTAGACCATTCCTTACACCTTATACAAAAATTAACTCAGGATGGATTAAAGACTTAAATGTGAGACCTAAAACCATAAAAACCCTAGAAGAAAACCTAGTTAATACCATTCAAGACATAGGCATGGGCAAAGACTTCATGACTAAAACACCAAAAGCAATGGCAAAAAAAGCCAAAAGTGACAAATGGGATCTAATTTAAGTAAAGAGCTTCTGCACAGCAAAAGAAACTATCATCAGACTGAACAGGCAACCTACAGAATGGGAGAAAATTTATGCAGTCTATACATCAGACAAAGGGCTAATATCCAGAATCTACTAGGAACTTAAACAAATTTATAAGAAAAAAAAAACATCAAAAAGTGGGCGAAGGATATGAATGGACACTTCTCAGAAAAAGACATGTATGTGGCCAAGAAACATGAAAAAAAGCTCATCATCAGTGGTCATTGGAGAAATGCAAATTGAAACCACAATGAGATACTATCTCGTGGCAGTGAGAATGGCAATCATCAAAAAGTCAGGAAACAACAGATACTGGAGAGGATGTGGAGAAATAGGAACGTTTTTACACTGTTGGTGGGAGTGTAAATTAGTTCAACCATTGTGGAAGACAGTGTGGCGATCCTCAAAGATCTAGAAATGGAAATACCATTTGATCCAGCAATCCCATTACTGGGTATATACTCAAAGGATTATAAATCATTGTACTGTAAAGACACATGCACATATATGTTTATTGCAGTACTATTCACAATAGCAAAGACTTGGAGCCAACCCAAATGCCCATCAATGATAGACTGGATAAAGAAAATGTGGCACACATACACCATGGAATACTATGCAGCCATATAAAAGGGTGAGTTCATGTCCTTTGCAGGGACATGGATGAAGCTGGAAACCATTATTCTCAGCAAACTAACAAAGTAACAAAAAATTGAACACTGCATGTTCTCACTCATAAGTGAGAGTTGAACAATGAGAACTCATGGACACAGGGAGAGGAACATCACACACTGGGGCCTGTTGTGGGGTGGGAGGCTAGGGGCAGGATAGCACTAGGAGAAATACTTAATTTAGTTGATGGGTGCAACAAACCACCACGGCACGTGTATACCTATATAATATATCTGCACATTCTGTGCATGTATCACAGGACTTAAATACACTGCAACCTCCACCTCCTGAGTTCAAGCGATTCTTCTGCCTCAGCCTCCAGAGTAGCTGGGACTACAGGCATGCACCACCATGCTCAGCTAATTTTTGTATTTTTAGTAGAGATGGGGTTTCACCATATTGGCCAAGCTGGTCTCAAACTCCTGACCTCGCGATCTGCCCACCTCAGCCTCCCAAAGTGCTGGGATGATAGGCGTTAGCCATCGCGCCTGGCCCTGAGCACACTTTTGTACCTACTGAGACATCTAAATACAGATGTTGGCTGTTAAATACAAATATTGGAAGTAAGAGAAGTTGTCTAGTGACAATATAGAGGATAAACATTTGTGGTTATCAGTCATTTGCATCAATCAATCCTTTAGTGATATCTCTGCTGTGTGGATTTTCCTATAGCAGTTGTTCTCAGGCAGGTGCAATTTTGTCCATGAGGAAATATCTGGGAATATCTAAAGACATTTTTGGTGTCACAGCTCAGGGAAGGAGTTGCTACTGGCATCTAGCATCTAGCAGGTAGAGGCCAGGTATGCTGCTAAACGTTTTAAAGTACACAGAACAATCTCCTACAACAAACATTTACCCAGTCCAAATTGTCAGTCTTTCTGAGGCTGAGAAAGCCTGCTCTATGGTAAACTCAATTTTGACCTTACTATTTTCCTGGCCCACAGGGTTCCTAAGTGTTCCATTTTTGTGGATCTCATAACTTCCCATACTTCTGATGCTGCCACCATCTTTAACTTGCCATGACATCATTTTACAATGGCTCTTCGTATCATAACCAGCCCTTTGCACCAAGACTACTCTGCTGGAGCTACATGGACACAGGTATTATTGTTGACTTGATGAAAGTTACATTTAAAGTCATCCCTAGCACCAGGAGCCTGACTTCTTTTATAATTCACAATTTAAAAGTCTCCTGAACACTAGGATTAAAGAAAAACTTGTCCTTATAAATAAATTCAATCACTACTCATAAGACACTGAATTTAAAAGGTATCTTGAATGTGCTGAAGATAACCTTCAGGGTGTGTATAAATAATTGCTATGTTAGACATAATGTTTTATCCCAAGTGGTAACCTAGGTTAAAAGTATAGAGAAATGACTTAAAATGGAAATCTGAAGATATTTGAGATACATCCCTAGGTTTTTGAGGTTGATGTCAATAACATCCACGTACCCTATAAACCACTACTTGGTCTTCCTCTGATAGTTACTTCCTTACACTTTTCTGATTATCCACTTGAAAAACATTAACTTGCTTTGCCTATAAAAGCCATACAGTTGCTTCCGATGAGGCTTTATTAACCATATTAATTTTAGATATTCACTGTCAAGATAAACCAATTGAGTAGGAGCTCTTTTTATTTTAGCAAGAATCTAATACAGGCAATGCATGATTCTTAAGGACCTATTAAAAAGCCCAACATCATGTCTGAATTCATAGGCTCTGATCCAACGACGTGGAGACCAGTAGACCATTAAAATTAACTGAAAGTGCTGAACCATTTCAAGATTGATTTATTTTGTATTACAAAAAATTAAATAAAACGGGAGGTGCTAGGTTAGCCTCTGCCCTGAAGAATTAGTCTAAAATTACAATTGAAATATCTCAAATGAAATTATTGTAAAACTCATTAAGATATATATTAGGTTTCCAAATCACACTTATGTTCTTTGTAATTTAAATACTGAGCTACCCTCATTTAGAAATAACTTGCCTCTCAACTGTGAGCAAGTAGCCAGGATTCTGATCAATTTGAGCATTTAGTGAGAACCTAGACTATATTACCTGTACAAAACCATCTATTTAGGTGACTTTTTTCTTTCTTTAGGGTGCAAAAAAATGTCTGAAACGGAAAATATTTCTCCTAAACCAAGACCATGTCCCTTTGTTTAATTCTGCATTCTTCTCTATCGTTCCCGGCATACAAGACATAACATTTGGGGGCATTTTCCCTGAAGTGTCTAAAGTGATTTCACTAGCAGCCATTCCTGCGTTTTCTGAACTAGTAGTAAAAGGGAAAACCAGGAAATCCTTCCTATAAATAAAAACATCTACAACCAAGACGTAAAATGACAAGCTTAAATCCTTGCACTTGCCAAGCCTCCCTCAAAGCATCGGTCCGGCCTCATCTTGTACTTCTCTCCCCTTCCCACACTGAACCACAGACACACCAGCCTTCCTCAGTTTCCCAACACACAGTGCCTCATCTGTTCACCGGCAGTTCTCATCGCCTGAATGTGCTGCTGCTTCTCTCTCTTCAGGCAGCCAGCTTCCCATTCACCCATCACATGCCTTTCTCAGAAACCTGCCCAGCCACCTCGCACGGGGCTAATTCCCAATGTTATATCCTCCTTTGACATTCTGGATTTCCTCTAAATACAATGTTTTGTAATTAATTAATTAACTGTATAAATATGTTTTAGTATCCTTCTCCCACTAGAATTTAAACCTCAAGCAGACAAGGATTGTTTGTTTTATACTATCATCTCATCCCTAGAAACTAGCACAATGCCAGGAACATAGTACTCAATATACATGTTGAGCTGATGCATAAAAATAAACTTTCTGTTAACCTTGACCACATTCTTATTTTATTCATTAGTTTCTTTTCTGAGTAGATATAATTGAGCGCAGTTTGCATTAAACGTGGTCCCATTTGACAGGCAAAAGATTCCCCCTCCCCGCCCCAATATTTCCCAAGGAATATAATTAGCTAATGTGTATATAGATTCTAAGTTGACAGGGAGTTAACAAATCTAAGGCTTTCACGGGCGAGGACAGTGTTTAATTCACAGAAATTAAAGATGAGGAATGTCAGTTAGTTAATCTCAGGCTGGAGAGAAAGAAGAATTGCCAGTTGCTGAGATCTTAGTCATTCTTTTGTGGCATATTTAAATGTTCCAACCATTTATTTATAATGAGGCACAGTGGGGAGCTAAAATGAACTTTCCCATATAATGCTTTGCCAGCGTTCCTGTGAAAGATTGGCACCATCTATTGCAGAGTCTTAGCTATTGCCTGTCACATGGTTACTCTACACGGGGGCAGCATGCTCAAATTCCTACAGGGGCCTATTAACACTTGAATGAAGCTGGTTGCAGAGGGGGGCTCTGCGGAAAACTGGAGCAGACTCCAATTAGCTGCAATCAATCCCTGCCATGTACAACATGGGGATCCAGTGTGGTTGTAAAATATGCCCGTTTTTAAATGAGCCATTTTTAAAATTACTATATAGATTGTATGCATTACACACACACATCTGTTATACATATATAGAAGGTATATCTGGAATGGATACATTCAAGGACCACCAGGTTGCCAGTTCTGCCTCATAATCTCTATCTTTGTTCTTCAGGGAACAGAGAATTGGCTATGGCAAGAAATGCAGACTGGAGCAGACCCATGTACTGTGTAGGGCAGAGATACTGGTCACAGCCAGGTATCTTGGCTCAAAGTTCAAAGAATACAGCTTTACTTCCCCATCGTCGATACCTTATCAATCCTCCTCTCTCTGAAACCAGGTTGGTGACAAACACAGTGTTAATTTACCATATGAATAGAAAGCACCAGTTCCAACTTGTATTTGACCATACAAAGGTGCCCTGCTGGAGAAAATTTTTACATCATTCAGTTTATGTTCCTTCCAATACAGTCTGTTTCTCTACCGATGAAAGAAAATTGCCATGCTACTTTTCCTTTATTTTAATTCATTCATTTGTTGAGATATTTTAAAAATATAACAAAAATGAACTAAAACAGGTACCTCCCATCAAAAGTTAAAAACTGTTGAAATGTTGTCATATTTGCTTCAAGTTTTTTCTTTACATAAATGAAAACATTACAAATTAAGATTAAATTTCTTTGTCCCAACTCCTAGTCTCTTCATCTCTCCTTTCTTCAAGACCATTTCTCTGAGCTATATCTATCCAGTCCCTTTTACATTTTTACATGCAAATCAATGCATCAAACAGCAGCTGTATTATATTATTTTAGGTATTTTATTTGCATAAATGTCATCATACTACTTGTAGCTTCTGCAGTGTGTTTTTTTGGTCATCACTGTGTGTCTATTCACAGATATGGGGACACGTACACACACACACACACTAGAGAGAGAGAGAGAGAGACAGACAGAGAGGAGTTCATGTTTTAACTTCTGTATAGTATTTCATTATATGAATATACTTTATTTCTTTTTCTTTTCCCAAATGATGGCATGTATGGCAGAACAGGATGCAACATTGCCCCCAAAATTATCACTCAGAGAAAGAAGTTCTCACACATTAGTTTCACAAAGTCTTTCATATTACAGTGCAATCTTTCATTTACTTTATTTCAAACCAAATGACATTGCTGGGGAAGATACATTACCAGAAATAACTTTAAGCAATGTTATCTTTGGAAGAAGAAGGAGAAGGAGGAGAAAATGAAGGAGAAGGAGGAAGAGGAGGAGGAGGAGGAGGAGAAAAAGAAGAAAAAGAAGAAGAATGAGGGGAAGAGAGGGGAGGGGGGAGGGGTAAGGGAGGGAGAGGGGAGGGAAGGAGAGGGGAGAGGAGGGGATGGGGAGGGGAGGGGAGGGATGGAAGGAATTTAACACTGACTAGGTAATCACTATAAGTAATTGCAAGCATGTGTGCCATTATGTATAAACCCTTTACAGATCACCTTAAAACAATACAGTAATTGCTCAGGTTGTGGAAAGCAAATATATAACAAGACAAATGAATAAGCCAGCTGTCTTAATGTTAAGACATGGATCCTTGTAGTTGGGGTAAAATTTCTAGAGAAAGTGTATAGGCTGATTTATAAATTACTGTACTAAATATACAATCATGTTGTCTGCAAATAGAGATAATTTGAGTTCCTCTTTATCTATTTGAACACCCTTTATTTCTTTCTCTTGCCTGATTGCCTTGGCCAGAACTTTCAATACTATGTTGAATAGGAGTGGTGAGAGAAGGTATCCTCATCTTGTACCAGTTTTCAAAGAGAATGCTTCCAGTTTTTGCCCATTCAGTATGATATTGGTTGTGCATTTGTCACAAATAGCTCTTATTATTTTGAGATACGTTCCATCAATTCCTGATTTGTTGAGCATTTTCAGCATGAAGGTTGTTGAATTTTGTCAAAGGCCTTCTCTGCATCTATTGAGATAATCATGTGGTTCTTGTCTTTGGTTCTGTTTATGTGATGGATTACATTTATTGATTTGCATATGTTGAACCAGCCTTGCATCCCAAAGATGAAGCTGACTTGACCGTGATGGATAAGCTTCTTTATGTGCTGTTGGATTTGATTTGCCAGTATTTCATTGAGGATTTTTGCATCGATGTTCATCAGAAATACTGGCCTGAAATTTTATATTTTAGTTGTGTCTCTGCCAGGTTTTGGAATCAGGATGATTTTGGCCTCATAAAATGAGTTAGGGGGGATTCCCTTTTTTCCTATTGTTTGGAATAGTTTCAGAAGAAATGGTACCAGCTCCTCTTTGTACCTCTGAAAGAATTTGGCTGTGAAACTGTCTGGTCCTGGGCGTTTTTTGGTTCGTAAGCTATTAATTGCTGCCTCAATTTCAGATCTTCTTATTGGTCTATTCAGGCATTCAAGTTGTTACTGGTTTAGTCTTGGGAGGGTGTAAGTGAAGGGGAGTGTATTAGCCCAGGACATCGTAAAAAACCCACACACTGGAAGAACTGAACAATAAAAATTTATTTTCACAATTCTTCTAAAGGTTGGGAAATCCAAGATCAAAGTGTAGGCATGGCAGGTTTTATTCCAAGGCCTCTTCTCAGCTGGCAGGTGGCCACCCACTCGCTGTGCACTCCCCAGTGGTCTCTACTTTGTGTGCAGGGGTGAGGTTGGGGAGGGGCAGGAAAGCAAACTCTATCAGATGATTCCCCCACTATGGTCTTATTTAATCTTAAGTATTTCCATAAAGTCCCTATCTCCAAATAAAGTACCACTGGGAAGTTAGGGCTTTCTCATATCAATTTTGGGAGGACACAAATAGTCAACTCATAGAAGGTGTCACTGCATATTTTTAGTTATCTTATATTCAGGCATATGATAAATTCCATTAAATTTTTCTTTAGTATAAGTAAGGTAGCAACAAACATCCTTGTACTAGTTTCCTCATGCACATGACCACTTTTGTTTGAAAAACAAAAGTTTTTCTGGTGTATATGCCTAGAAGGAGAATTTCACATTACTTTCTTATTCTGCTAACATCTTTAGAATTCTATGCTGCTTCTCAAAGGATTTTTTTGTTTTTCAGGGGTCAAAGAGCCACTGCAAAATAGGCTGAAATCCCAGGTCAGCTCCCCTTAGGAGTCTTTCTAATAGTAGAGCCCTTTGAAGCACACCACTCTGTACCAGCCGAGATGATCCCCCCTGGCTGGTTCCCTCACCCACCATTTGTGTATTAGGGACTGGGCAGAGTCACAGTCTCAAAGTGGCATTCACAGGAATGGGTCATGGGTTGGACCCAAGAGATTCTGCCACTTGCTTTCAACCCATCTCTGCAGAGCAGACATCTCATCTCCCTCATTAGCATGGAATGTGGATCCCAGAACAAGAATCCACGCGTGGCCTCTGGGCATTCCAGCCAGAGTGCTAGGATTTGGCCATTTCCAGGGCACAGAGAAGCCTCAAGAGGAAAAGAGGCTCTAGATGAAGGTAAATTCTCCCCTAATTAAGCTAAAGAGTGAAACTAACTGGAGATTTGAGAAAGAATATAAATCATTAGTAACTCAGAGAAGCCGCAGATCCAGAAGCAAAACAAAGAGAGAAAATATGGCTTTGTTCTCTATGTGGTCATTCTGTAAGTTTGTCCCTTGCTAAAGTAGAAGCTCAAAAGCTGATGTATTTGATGTCCCAGGGACTTCATTCAATGCAATGGGAAATGCATAACCCCACAAAACTAGGTCCCCTCAGAGAAAGCTTCAATCCAAGTTTCCTGAAATAACTCGGAACCAACCAACCACTCAGGGTTACAGTCATAGGATTTGAGTAACAATTCTCCTTTTGGATAGCTGTGGGACAAGGTGGCTGTGAGCCTCCGTTTCCTCCTCTACAACATAGAAATAATACCTATCCAACAGGTTTACTGTGAGACTAAGTGTCACAGTGTACACAGGACCTCTAACACGGCCTCTGTTACATAGCAAGAGTTTGATGCAAGTCAGCTAATTATATTTTCCTCTTTTCATTTTAAAAGTAACCAGAACCAACACTAATGCAAATATCAATACTAACATTAATACAAATACTAATGAGATAAGTCATTGAACATTTATTCTATGCCATTCCATGCATCATCTCATTCAACTTTCACAATCAGGTTGTATTATTTCAATATGTTCATATTACAAATGAGCAAACCGAGACTCAGGTTAAGTGATTTGCCCAACATCAGACAGTGAGTGATAGGGAGAAATGGGACTTAAACTAAATTAGGCCAATCTCACAGCTCCTTTTTTCACCATGATGGATCCCCTTTGCAAAGCTTCTCCTTGAAATTTGCAAGTAAATTGGGGTAAGAGAAATCTCTAGGAGAACCTGATGTTTATATGCACACCCCTGTTCTCCAAGAGTGGAACAAAATTAAAAGTCCTTAATGAAATTGCCTTTTTAAATTTCTAAATAATATGGAGTTGAGGGTTTTTCTCACATGAAGTTCTTGGGTGGTGGATTCACCTCATCTCTTCGTTCCACCTCTACAGATGCAACAGAGAAAGCCCACTACAAACTCTCTTGTTCTTGGACTTAATTGCACAGTCTCGGAATCTGATCGACAGTTACCATGAGACAGTTTTTGGTTTCTTTTTCTTTTTCGCTTTCTCTCTGTCTTTTAAACCCAATGCTTCTCTCCTCAGGCAAAAATTAAGATCTTGTTCAAACTCAGAGGATTCAGTTTACTCTCAATGACTGAAGGACAAGCATGTAAATGTTTTTCAAAAAAACACACAACAACAACTGCAAGAAACCAATAACCATCTCTACTGGGGTTTGGAATAAATTTGGAGCTTGCATTGAAACGTGAATATGTCTGACATTCTAAAAATTGACTTGAGGCCAAACAACGAAGGCCAAACTCTGAAAAAAGCAGATACTGTAGCAACTAGAAACCTGATCCATTTTCTTTTCTTTCTGGGTCTACTTCTTTCATTTATCTACTTCTAAGCACCCACACTGTGGAAGGGGCTGGAAGTCAAGGGCACTAAAGCATAGGCATTATGAGCAAGTTACTCACAAGACGGTGCATCTAGTGCTATGCTGCAGGGAAGCCCAGAGTGCCATCATAAGCTATAAAAGCCACTCATTATTGAGCTCTGCTCCGTGCCAGACACAGTGCTTGACATGTGCTATTTCCTTTAATCTTTACAACATGACAAGGTCTTCATTATTACAAACATAGGAATGGAAACTCAGGTGACAGGACTCATCCAAGGTCACATTTGCTAAGTGGCAGAGATGGGATTTAAGTCTGGATCAACCTGATTTCAGAACCCAACCTCTTAATTCCTCTGTAATATTGTCAAGAGACCATAATAAGGGACACAAAACCTACAGTGAAGGGCAGTTAGGGAGGTCTTTCCAGTGGAGGCACCATCGGAATCTAGAACGTATACACAATAGCCTAGGGAAAAGAGATGGTAAGTCACTTCCTGTATTTGTATGTGGAGAGGCTGGAGGGGAAGCTGGGCCAGGTCATAAAGAGCCCAATATGGCAGGCTGAGATGGGGCTTGGTCTGGAAAGTCATGAGAAGCCATTGAGGAATTTCAAGCAGGAAAATTAGATGTCTGGATTTTATTTTTATAATGATCACTCTGGCTGCTCCATAGGAAGTGTCCTAGAGGATGGCAAAACTAGATCATGGGAGACATGTCAGGCTAATAACAATACCAATGATGAAAACACATGCACATGTATGTTCATTGTGGCACTGTTTACAATAGCAAAGACCTGGAACCAGCCAAAATGCCCATCTATGATAGGCTGAACAAGGAAAATGTGGCACATATACACCATGGAATACTATGCAGCCATAAAAAATGATGAGTTCGTGGCCTTTGTAGGGACGTGGATGAATCTGGAAACCATCATTCTCAGCAAACTGACACAAGAACAGAAAATCAAACACT
>CAUYLG010031722.1:0-35321 GCA_963573385.1 Cacajao melanocephalus | reverse complement strand
GTAAATTAGGTCTTTTCACATAGTCCCATATTTCTTGGAGACTTTGCTCATTCCTTTTTACTCTTTCTTCTTGAATCTTGTCTTCTCGTTTCATTTCATTAAGTTGGTCTTCGAGCTCTAATATCCTTCCTTCTGCTTGATCAATTCGACTGTTAAAACCTGTGCATACTTCGCGAAGTTCTGGTGTTCTTCAGTTCCATTAATTCACTTATATTCCTCTCTAAATTATCTATTCTCGTGAGCATTTCGTCAAACCTTTTTTCAAGGTTCTTAGTTTCTTTGCATTGGGCTAAAACCTGTTCTTTTAGCTCAGAAAAGTTTCTTACTGTCCACCTTCTGAAGCCTGATTCTGTTAATGGATCGCACTCGTTCTCCATCAGGCCTTGTTCCCTTGTTGATAAGGAACTATGATCCCCTATAGAAGGAGAGGCACTCTGATTTTGAGTATTCTCAGCCTTTTTACGCTGGTGTCTTCCCATCATTGTGAGTTTATCCACCTGTCGTTTGTAATTGCCAACTTTCAAATTAGGTCTCTGAGTGGACGTCCAACTTGTTGATTCCCAGCGCCGAAATCTGAGCAACCACTGCGCCGACTAAAACAGCAGCATTAAGATTCGTGGTGCTTTTCTGCCCGGAAATCTCCAGTCTGGCTTCCCTCTTAAATCCCTTTTTCAATCAGGTAGTTAGGCGAGTCTGCCTTCCCAGAGCGCCAAACGTCGACCAAAAGAGGACTCAGTCCCGTTTACTCTGCACCGAGAACCACCGCGCCAAGACGCCGGCAAAACCGCCACGCCGGCCACAAGAGTCTCACTGGCGACCCGTGGGGCCCCTCCACTGGGAGTCTCTGGTCCGTGGGCAACAAAAATTAATCTGTAAGTGTGGCGTCCTCTCGTTCTGTGCGCTTTCTCTGGGAGCTACAATCCTGAGCTGCTAGTAGTTAGCCATCTTGGATCTCTCTCTAAATGTCTTTTTCTTCCCAGTCTCAGGTATATCTTTATCAGCAGGATGAAAATGAACTCATACCGTAAATTGGCACCAGCAGAGTGAGGTGTTGTTTTAAAGATACCTGAAAATGTGGAAGTGACTTTGGAACTGGGTAACAGACAAAGGTTGGAACAGTTTGGAGGACTCAGAATACAGGAAAACGTGGAAAAGTTTGGGACCTCCTAGAGACTTGTTGAATGGCTTTAACCAAAATGCTGATAGTGATATGAACAATAAGGTCCAGGCTGAGGTGGTCTCAGATGGAGATGAGGAACTTGTTGGGAACTGGAACAAAGGTGACTCATTATGTTTTAACAAAGAGACTGGTGACATTTTGCCCCCACCCTAAAGATTTGTGAAACTTTGAACTTGAGAGAGATGATTTAGGGTATCTGGTAGAAGTTTCTAAGGAGCAAAGCATTCTAAAGGTGACTTGGGTGCTGGTAAAAGCATTCCATTTTAAAAGGGAAACAGAGCATAAACGTTCTAAAAACTTGCAGCCTGATGATACGGTAGAAAAGAAAAGCTCCTTTTTTGAGGAGAAATTCAAGTGGGCTGCAGAAATGTGCATAACTAGCAAGGAGCCTAATGTTAATCCCCAAGACCATGGGGAAAATGTCTCCAGGCCATATCAGAGACCTTCACGGCAGCCCCTCCCATCACAGGCCTGGACACCCAGGAGGAAAAAAATGGTTTCATAGGCTGGGCCTAGGTTCCTCATGCTGTGTACAGCCTAGAGACTTGGTTCCCTGTGTCCCAGCTGCTCCAGCCATGGCTAAAAGGGGCCAACATAGAGCCTGGGCTGTGACTTCCAAGGGTGGAAGCCTCAAGACTTGGCAGCTTGGTTGTTAACCCTGTGGGTGCACAGAAGTCAAGAAATGAGGTTTGGGAACCTCTGCCTAGATTTCAGAAGATGTATGGGAATACTTAAATGCCTAGGCAAAAGTTTGCTGCAGGGGTGGGGCCCTCATAGAGAACCTCTGCTAGGGCAGTGCAGAAGGGAAATGGGTGGGACCCCCACACAGAGTCCCTACTGGGACACTGCCTAGTAGAGCCGTAGAAGAGGGCCACCATCCCCCCGACCCCAGAATGGTAGATCCACCAACAGCTTGCACCGTGAACCTGGAAAAGCCGCAGACAGTGCTAGCTTGTGAAAGCAGCTGGGTGGGAGGCTGTACCCTGCAAAGCCGTAGGGGCAGAGCTGCCCAAGACTATGGGAACCTACCTTTTGCATCAGCATGACCTGGGTGTGAGACCCAGAGCCAAAGGAGATCATTTTGGAGCTTCAAAATTTGACTGCCCATTGATTTTGTATCCTGAGACTTTGCCAAAGTTGCTTATCAGCTTAAGGAGGTTTTGGGCTGAGATGATGGGGTCTTCTAAACATACAGTCATGTCATCTGCAAATAGGGACAATTTGACTTCTTCTTTTCCTAATTGAATGCCCTTTATTTCTTTTCTTGCCTAATTGCTCTGGCTAGGACTTCCAATACTGTATCGAATAGGAGTGGTAAGAGAGAGCATCCTTGTCTAGTGCCAGTTTTTTAAAGTGAATGCTTCTAGTTTTTGCCCATGCAGTATGATATTGGCTGTGGGCTTGTCATAAATAGCTTTTATTATTTTGAAATACATTCCATTGATACCTAGTTTATTGAGAGTTTTTAGCATAAAGGGCTGTTGAATTTGGTCGAAGGTCTTCTCTGCATCTATTGAGATAATAATGTGGTTTTTGTCTTTGGTTCTGTTTATGTGGTGGATTACATTTATAGATTTGTGTATGTTGAACCAGCCTTGCATCTCTGGGATGAAGCCTACTTGATTGTGGTGGATAAGCTTTGTGATGTGCTATTGCATTTGGTTTGCCAGTATTTTGTTGAAGATTTTTGCATCAATGTTAATCATGCTTTGGTATCAGGATGATGTTGGTCTCATAGAAAGAGTTAGGGAGGATACCTTCTTTTTGTATTGTTTGGAATAGTTTCAACAGGAATGGTACCTGCTCCTCTTTGTACATGTGGTAGAATTCAGCTGTGAACCTGTCTGGACCTGGACTTTTTTTGGTTGGTAGGCTATGAATTGCTGCCTCGACTTCAGACCTTGTTATTGGTCTATTCAGGGTTTCAGCTTCTTCCTGGCTTAGTCTTGGGAGTTTGCAAGTGTCCAGGAATTTATCCATTTCTTCCAGATTTACTGGTTTATGTGCATAGAGCTGTTTATAGTAATCTCTGATGGTAGTTTGTATTTCCGAGGAATCGGTGGTGATCTCCCCTTTATCATTTTTTATTGCATCTATTTGATTCTTCTTTCTTTTCTTTTTTATTAGTCTAGCTAGTGGTCTATTTTGTTGATCTTTTCAAAAAAACCAGCTCCTGGATTTATTGAGTTTTTTTGAAGGGTTTTTGGTGTCTCTATCTCCAAAATCATTGTGCAGAAATCACAAGCATTCCTATACACCAATAACAGACAAAAATAGAGCCAAATCATGAGCGAACTCACATTTACAATTGCTACAAAGAGAATAAAATACCTAGGAATACAACTAACAAAGGATGTAAAGGATCTCTTCAAGGAGAACTACAAACCACTGATCAAGGAAATAAGAGAGGACACAAGCAGATGGAAAAACATTCCATGTTCGTGGTTAGGAAATCAATATCGTGAAAATGGCCATACTGCCCAAAGTAATTTATATGCTAACCCAATCAAGCTACCATTGACTTTCTTTACAGAACTGGAAAAAACCACTTTAAACTTCGTATGGAACCAAAAGAGAGCCCGCATAGCCAAGACAATTCTAAGCAAGAAGAACAAAGCTGGAGGCATCACACTACCTGATTTCAAACTATACTACTACAAGGCTACAATAAAAAAACAGCATGGTACTGGTACCAAAACAGAGATATAGACTAATGGAACAGAACAGAGGCCTCGGAGGCAATGCCGCACATCTACAACCATATGATCTTTGACAAACCTGACAAAAACAAGCAATGGGGAAAGGATTCCCTGTTTAATAAATGATGTTGGGAAAACTGGCTAGCCATGTGCAGAAAGCAGAAAATGGACCCCTTCTTGACACCTTACACTAAAATTAACTCCAGATGGATTAAAGACTTAAACATAAGAACTAATAACATAAAAACCCTGGAAGAAAACCTAGGCAACACCACTCAGGACATAGGCACAGGCAAGGATTTCATGACTAAAACACCAAAAGCATTGGCAACAAAAGCCAAAATAGACAAATGGGATCTAATTAAGCATAAGAGCTTCTGCACAGCAAAAGAAACAATCATTAGAGTGAACTGGCAACCAACAGAATGGGAAAAAATTTTTGCAATCCACGCATCTGACAAAGGGCTAATATCCAGAATCTACAAAGAACTAAAGCATATTTACAAGAAAAAAACAAACCCATTCAAAAGTGGGTGAAGGATATGAACAGACACTTTTCAAAAGAAGACATATATGCGACCAACAAACATGAAAAAATGTTCATCATCACTGGTCATTGGAGAAATGCAAATCAAAACTACATTGAGGTACCATCTGATGCCAGTTAGAATGGTGATCATTAAAAAATCTAGAAACAACAGATGCTGGAGAGGATGTGGAGAAAAAGAAACACTTTTACACTGTTGGTAGGAGTGTAAATTAGTTCAACCATTATGGAAGACAGTGTGGCAATTCCTCAAGGATCTAGAAATAGAAATTCCATTTGACCCAGCAATCTCATTACGGGGTATAGACCCAAAGGGTTATAAATCGTTCTATTATAAAGACACACGCACACGTATGTTCACTGTGTCACTGTTTACAATAGCAAAGACCTGGAACCAACCCAAATGCCCATCGATGACAGACTGGACAAAGAAAATGTGGCACATATACACCATGGAATACTATGCAGCTATAAAAAATGACGAGTTCATGTCCTTTGTAGAGACATGGATAAATCTAGAAACCATCATTCTCAGCAAACTGACACAAGAACAGAAAACCAACACAGCATGTTTTCACTCATAGGTGGGTGATGAACAATGAGAACACTTGGGCACAGATAAGGGAACAACACTCACAGGGATAGGTGGGGGAGGGGAGGGAAGGGAAGGGACAGCGAGGGAGGGTGGGATAACAAGGGAGAAATGCCCGATGTAGGCAACAGGGTGGGGGGGTGGGGGGTGGAGACAGCAAATCACCATGGCATGTATGTACCTATGCAATAATCCTGCAGGATGCAGGATGTGCACATGTACCTCAGAGCCCAAAAAAAAAAAAAAAAAAATAGCATGAAATTGTGCATTATAGCCTCTCATTTTTAAGCCAATAAATTGAATTTATGGTACAATTTCCTTCATTTATTCTTAATATTAGTTAGTTGTATGTTCTTTTTTTTCTTGATCAGCATCTCAGAGGTTTAGCGATGTTATTTATCTTTTAAAGAACCAACTCTGGGCTTTTATGGGCCTATTTGAGTTTGTTTTATATGTCATTTATTTTTGCTTCATCTTCATTATTTCTTCTGCTTTTTATGCTCTTCTGACAACTTCTTGAGATGGATACTTTGCTCATTTTTGTCAACCTTTCTTTTCTAATATGTATGTTTTCTCTAAAACTGCTTTAGTAAAAACCCACAGATTTTCATATAGAATATTTTTGTAATCATGCAGTTCAAAATACAGTCTATTCCTCAGTATCTGTGGGAAATTAGTTTCAGGACACCTGTGGATACCCAAATCCATGGATGCCCAAGTCCTTTATACATAATGGTATAACATTTGTATACAACCTACACACATCCTCCTATGTACTTTAAATCATCTCTAGGTTACTTATAACACCTAATACAATGTAAATGCTATGTAATAGTGGTTATATAATATTGTTTAGGAAAAAATGACAAGAAAAAAGTCTGTATGTGTTCTGGACAAATGAAACCATCCATTATTTTCCCAAATATTATTGATCTGAGGTTGGCTGAATCTATGGATTAAGAACCCAAGGATAAGAATAGTGAACTATCAGTGAGGATGTGTGTTTGAAGATGGAAAAAAAGAAAGAAAAAAAAGAATAACTATAGTTTCTAATTTCCATTATGGTTTCTTCTTTCTCCTTAAGAATCTAGAAGCAAATTTCTTAATTTCTAAACATATGAGATTTTTTTAAAGGTTTTTAAAATTGATTTCTAGAATAATCACATGTGGTCAGAAAACAAACTTTCTTTTTCATTTTTATTTACTTAATTTTTTTGAGACAGGGTCTAATTCTGCCACCCAGGTTGGAGTGCAATAGTGCAATCACAGCTCACGATAGCCTTGACCTCAAGCTGTTCTTAAACTCGTGAGCTCATGCTATCCACCCACCTCTTCCTCCCAAAATGCTGGGATTACAGGCATGAGCCACCATATCTGGCCAGAAACATACTTTCTGTGATTTCAATTTTTTGAAATTTGTTGAAACTTGCGTTATAGCCTATTATATGGGTCTACCTGACTTCACTGACAAACTCATCGAATATTATGGAAGTAATACAATAACCTTAAGCAAACATGTAGAAATTTTTTTAAAAAAAGATAAACTCTCCAAATTATTTTGGGACTAGCCTTTATATAAAAACTCAAAAAGAAAGATGAAAATTTTAGGCCATTTTCAGCTGGGTACAGTGGTTCATGTCTGTAATCCCAACACTTTGGGAGGCCAAGGTCAGATGATCACTAGAGGCCAGAAGTTCCAGACCAGCCTGGGCAACATAGCAAGACCCCATCTCTCCAAAATAAAAAATTAGCTGGGCATGGTAGCACATGCCTGTAGTCTCAGCTACTCAGGAGGCTAAGGTGGGAGAATCACTTGAGTCCAGAAGGTCAACGCTACAGTGAGCCATGATGATACCACTGTGCTCCAGCCTGGGTGACAGAGCAAGATCTCATCTCTAAAAGAAAAGAAAAATTATAGGCCATTTCACTTATGACTCCAGAAAAAAAAAAAAAAGCCTAAGTGTCACCTAACTAAATTCCATAATGTATACAAATAAGATTACACAATCACAGCTGGGTACAGTGGCTCGCGCCTATAATCTCAGCACTTTGGGAGGCCAGAGGTGTGTGGATCATCTGAGGTGAGGAGTTCAAGACCAGCCTGGACAACATGGTGAAACCCTGTCTCTACTAAAAATACAAAAATTAGCTGGGCGTGGTAGCATGC
Organism: Cacajao melanocephalus; assembly: GCA_963573385.1. Taxonomy (NCBI): domain Eukaryota; kingdom Metazoa; phylum Chordata; class Mammalia; order Primates; family Pitheciidae; genus Cacajao; species Cacajao melanocephalus. Next base: position 28,136 of record CAUYLG010031722.1, on the reverse strand, counting down.
ACCTGTAATACCAGCTACTCGGGAGGCTGAGGCAGGAAGGAGAATCGCTTGAACCCAAAGGTAGAGGTTGCAGTGAGCCGAGATGGTGCCATTACACTCCAGCCTGGCCAATGAAGCAAGACTCCATCAGAAAAAGAGAGAGACGAAAGAGACAGAGAGAGAGAGATTCCTTCTCTCTGCCTGACTGTATTTAAGCTGGGACATCAGTCTTCTGCCTTCAGACTCAGACTGGAATTTATGCCATCAGCTCTTCTGGTTCTCAGGCCTTTAGACGAAGACTACAATCATACCATTGGCTTTTCTGGGTCTGCAGATTGCCAAATGTTGATCTTGGACTTCTCAGCCACCATAACCTCATGAACAAATTTCCTTACAATAAATGTCATGTGTATGTGTGTACATGTGTGTGTGTGTATGTGCGGTTGGTTGTTTCTCTGGAGAATCCAGACTAATGCACCTATGCAGGACTAAAATATTGTACAGACAAATCATCTGAATTCATAAAAAATAAACTTTTCTTTCTATGTACCAGCAACAAAGCTAGCAAACAAATTTTTTAGGCCAGGTGTGGTGGCTCATTCCTGTAATCCCAGCACTTTGGGAAGCTGAGGCAGGAGGATCACTTGAACCCAAGAGTTCAAGACCAGTCTAGGCAACACAGTAAAACCCCACCTCTACAAAAAATTAGCCAGGTATGGTGGCATGCACCTATAGTCCCAGCTACATGGGAGGCTAATACAGGAGGTCACTTGAGCCTGGGAGGCCAAGGCTGCAGTGAGCCATGACTGTGCCACTGCATTCCAGCCTGAGTGAGAGTAAGACCTCATCTAAAAAAAAAAAAATTCGAATAGCATTTACAATATAATTTAAAATATTGTGTACTTTTGAGTACACGATAAGGTACATATGACCCCTAGGGAGAAAACTCGACTTTAAGAAAAATCAAAGATCTAAATAAATGAAAGATGATACCATGTTGGTCAACTGTCAGACTTAATATTAATATTGTATATATATGAATTCTCTCGAAATTGATCCATGCAGTTGCAAAATCACAATCAAAACCAAGCAGGTAATTTTGCTAAAAATGTCAAGATAATTTCAGAAAGTACATAAAAATGCAAAAGGCTAAGAACATCAGTCATATATTCTTTTTGTTTGTTTTAATTATTGACAACAAAGTCATATACTTGTAAGGAAGTACAAGAATTTGCTACAATGGTTGTCAGGATTTATTACAAAGCTATTGTAATGCAGAATGTGACAATGGCATAAGGATAGAGAAAGAAATCAATGGGACATAGTAGAGTCCACAAACATGCCCACATATATATAGACCCTTATTTACAAAGATGGCATGCAGAGTATGAGGTGGGACAGAGAGTTGCAGGGAGGCAGAGAAGTGCATGAACAGTGTTGAACCACTACAGACAAATAAAATCAACTCCTGCATCATACTTTGCCCAAAAATCAATCGTAGCTGCATTTTAGGCCTAGTAAATAAATACATCCAATAAAGCTCTGACAGTGTAAAACTAGATACTATCTGCATGATTTCAGAATTGAAAAGGATTTCTTACATAGGACACAAAAAATTACTAGCTATGAAGGAAGGAACTGATAAACTTTATATTAAACTTTAAAATTTATGTTTATCGAAAAATATCTTTAAGAAAGTAAAAAGGCAAGTTATGGAGTTGGAAAAAACATATGTGGTACATATAACAAAAGGCTCATATCCAGAATATATGGAGAACTCCTAAAAATTCAGTAAGAAAAAAAAAGATAAAAATCCTTAGAGGAAAAAAATGGGCAAAAACCCCTTGAACTAGCACTTCACAAAACAAGAAATTCAAATAGCTAACATATATTAAAAAGTGCTCTAGCTCTTTCATAATCAGAAAAATGCAAATTAAACCACTATGAAAACTATCCACTCAACAGATAGCAAAACTAAAAATTCTGATAATGCCAAATGTTGGTAACTATGTGGAGCAATGGGAACTATCACACACTGCTACTGGAATGTAAAATGGCTCAATACTTTCAAAAACTTTGCCATTAAGTACTAAAGTTCAAGATGTGTATACTCCATGACTGAGCAATTCCACTATAGGATATGTATATTGAGGATAGATTTACATACATTTCTTTAGAGCTATATGGCCCAATATAATAGACACTAGCCTCCTGTGGGTACTGAACACCTGAAATGTAGCTCCACTGAGTTGAAATGGGATGTTGGTGTAAAATACAAACCAGATTCAAAGATTTAGTATTAAAATAAGAAGTCGAATATCTCAATTTTTATGATACATGCTGAAATGATTAGACTTATTGGGTTAAATAAAACATATTATTAAAATCAGCTTCATCTGTTTCTTCTTACTTTTCAATTGTGGCTATGATAATTTTCTTTTTCAACTTTTATTTCAGATTAAGGGAATACATGTGCAGATTTTGTTACTTACGTATATTGTGCCATGCTGAGGTACAAATGATCCATTCCATCACCCAGGTACTGAGCACAGTACTCCCTACTCTATTAGTCCCAGGTGTCTACTGCTGACATTTTTATGTCCATGAGTACCCCATGTTTAGCTCTCACTTGTGAGAACATGCAGTATTTGGTTTTGGGTTCCTGTATTAATTCACTTAGGAGGGAAATTTTTATTTTATTTTTCATATTAAAAATTTTTTTTTTTAATTTTTGAGACAGGTTATTGATGTGTTGCCCAGGCTGATTTTGAATTTCTGGGCTCAAGTGATCCTCCTGCTGTGGCCTCCCAAAGTGCTGAGATTACAGGCATGAGCCACCGTGCCCAGCCTAGGAGGGAAAATTTTAAATTACATGTGTGGTTCACATTGTATCTCCTCTAGACAGCACTGCTCTAGGGAAATGAGCACACGTGTTTACCAGAAGACATACCCTAGGAAGGCTCATAAATAACATTATTAGTAATACCTTCCAAAACTAGAAAAGAATTCAAATATTCATCCAGTATGGGACAGATAAATTGTGGCTTATTAATACAATAGAACATATACAGTCAAAAAAATGCAGTAACAATGACAGCTACATAAAATGTGGATGCATCTTGAAAATAATGTTGGCAGAAAGAAGCCAGATAAAAAGAATATATATGATGGGATTCCATTCACAAAGTAAGACAAAATTAAATACAAAAATAAAAAATACAGTCAGAGAAAAGTAAACAATGGTGTTGAGGGATACATGCTGAGATGGAAAAATTGTAAAGAAAATAAAAACAGTGATTACCATAAAAGTGGTTACCTTTTGGAGAAGTATTCTGAGAACAGTGCTGACAATGTGCTATCTTCTAACCTGAGTGTTAAACATGTATTCCTTAAACTGTATATTTATCTTTTACACGTTTTCTGATTATAAGTTACATTCCATCATAAATAAGGTTTCTAAAACCTTTTTTTGAGAATCATCTAGCAAACAGAGGAAACTGATGGGAGAAATCATCAATAAAATAAGTCTAAAGGGCTTTTCTTGTGCCATATCACTGAACAAAATTTAAATGTCAGGACATTGGAAACAAAGAGAATATCCTACAAGTTTGGGAGGACAGGGAAGTGAGGAGGAGCAGATTATATACAAAAAGTAGATATTAGCTCCAGACTTCAATAGTAATACTTAGAAGCTAGGTGGCAATGATGGTTCATCCTGGAATCCAAGATACCAACAATATCTATCAAATCCCATGCTAAAATGACATTCTTTTTTTAATTATTATTTTTATTTTTTTTTTTGAGACATAGTTTCGCTCTCTCACCCATGCTGGAGTGCAGTGGTTTGATCTCGGCTCACTGCAACCTCCGCCTCCCAGGTTTAAGCGATTCTCCTGCCTTAGCCCTCCAAGTAGCTGGGACTACAGGTGTGCACAACTATGCCAGGCTAAGTTTTTGTATTTTTAGTAGAGACAGGGTTTCACCATGTTAGCCAGGATGGTCTCAATCTCCCACCTGTGATCGGCCTGCCTTAGCCTTCCAAAGTGCTGGGATTACAGGCGTGAGCCAACACACCTGGCCCACATTGTTAGAATAAGGTCAGAAACTTATCTCCTACATAGTCTTTCTCATTAGGCATCTGTCATTTGTACTACACTAAAACAACAGTATAAGTCAAGAAAGAAAAAATACAGAATAAAGAAAATAAAGGGATCAATAGAGAAGAAAGGCTAAAGGAATGCCCAGGATAAAATGAAAGGAAATTATAGGATGAGAGCTATACAACAGAAATAAAGGTGACCAGTCCAGACTGGTGCAGATCAGAAGGCTCTGGGAGAGACTGTCTCGAGAAAACAAACTTGACAGAGTATATGATGGAGCGAAAATCTTGATAGGATATTTAGAAAAATGGTAGAAAGTTTGAATTTGGTAATAAGTATACTGTATAGAAAAACATACAAACAAGAAAAGAAGATAATTGCTAACTCCAGTAAAAGCAGTAAGTTAGAAAAGAAAAAGCAGATTAAATAGCGTTTACAGGCTAGGTGCAGTGGTTCACACCTATGATCCCTGCACTTTGGGAGGCCAAGGTAGGGGTGGAACACTTGAGGCCAGGAGCTCAAGACCAGCCTGGGCAACATAGTGAAATCCTGTCTCTACTAAAAATACAAAAAGTAGCTGGGCATGGTGGTGCATCCCTGTAGATGCAGCTACTGGGGAGGCTGAGGCAGGAGAATTGCTTGAACCCGGGAGGTGGAGGTTGCAGTGAGTGGAGATTGTGCAACTGCACTCCAGCCTGGGTGACAGAGTGAGACCCTGTCCCTCTCCCCCAAAAAATAGCATTTACAGTCATAATAATGCAAACTTTGAATATTAATCCAACTCATATTAAGATGTAACTATGAAGTGGGTGAAATGACAGTAGAAAGTGTGTATGTGGTTGAAGGGGAATGTATGTGCATATTAAAGAATATTAAATCCTTTATGCCACTGCACTGCCTGGGCAACAGAGTCCCTGCCTTTAAAAAAAAAGAAAAGAAAGAAAGAAGAATATTAAATCCTTACCCTCCATGGTAGGCAGTCAACTAACATCCAAAACAGAAAAAAAAACAAGAAATAGCACTATAAGCACTTTTTCTTTCTTAGAAATCTAGGAGTAAATAAATCAACTTTGAATAATTAAAGTGGTAGTCTCTAGGAAACAGAAAATTTTGTGTTTAAGGGAAAAATGCTATTTTTCATAAGTCTTACAGAGCAAATTATCTTTTTATTTATATAAATAATTTTGACAAAATACAAACTAATTGATAAAGAAAAATAATTGTGAATTGGAGAATAGGAAAGTGGAAGGACATAAAGACTCTAAAGAAGTCTGCATCCAGAAAGTCTAAGAGTAAGACAGGTAGAAATTCACATAGGACTGATACCAAAAAAAAAAAAAAAAAAAAAAAAAATCAGACTTTCTAATGTATTTCTATGTTAGAAATAGGTTTTTAACATATTTTCTAATAAATTCAAAAGAGATTTTGAGGAAATAAATATTTCTTCTTATACCCTGCACTTCTTTAACACAGCCAGAGATAACTTGATTACATTTTAGCCACACATTTCTAATAGATCAATCGATTTTAAAAAGACACTTTTAGAAAAATAGACATTTAACTGGGCGTAGTAGGGTACCTATAGTCCTGCTACTCTAGTGGCTGAGGTGGGAGGATTCCTTGAGCCTAGGAGTTTCAGGCTTCCAAACATAATGAGACTCTGTCTCAAAATAAACAAACAAATATTTATATTGCAAGTGTGGCAGTGGACTTCATAAGGGCGTTTCTTTTTTTTCTGTTAAAGATGGGGCCTACCTAAATTGCTCAGGCTGGTCTCCAACTCCTTCGCTCAAGCAATCCTTCTGCCTCAGGTCCCCCTCCCTGGGCAAGATTGTTTCTTACAACATCTTTCCATAAAAAGCCAAGGGCCCCACGCAGTGAAAGTGATTGTACATGAAATTAAGACAATGTCTAACTGGGATGGATTTTTTTTCTGTGATTATGATTCTGTTAAATAAGCTACAAAACAATTTTAACATGAAGCATCAAAGTTTCTTACGCCAGACTTCTTAATTTCAAATATGAAAACAGTCATAAAAATACATACACAATGTTAAAATCTCACCCATAAATACTGTAATAGGACATAAAGAGAACAATGGAAGAGAACTATATACTTTTACAGAGACAGTAAACCTAAAATTATCACAACAGAAGCAATTTGCCTACCATATTTTTTTGAAAGACTAGTCAGAAAAAGAGCAATTAAGATAATTTCCAGTCTTGAACAGTAGATTAACAAGTCAGACCTGTATTTTAGTTACACCATATTTTCAAATTGCCAGAAGGCATTTCCTTGTATATAACACTGTAAATAGGATAGTCTCATACTATAAATCCATGTATGAACACACATAAAAGCACTTTTTTTTTTGAGACGAGTTTCACTCTTGTTGCCCAGGCTGGAGTGTAATGAAGTCATCTCAGCTCGTCACAAGCTCTGCCTCCAGGGTTCAAGCAATTCTCCTGCCTCAGCCTCCCAAGTAGCTGGGATTACAGGCATGCGCCACCACGCCCGGCTAATTTTTGTATTTTTAGTACAGTCAGGGTTTCTTCATGTTGGTCAGACTAGTCTCAAATCCTGACCTCAGATGATCTGCCTGCCTAGGCCTCCCAAAGTACTGGGATTACAGGCGTGAGCCACCACACCCAGCCCACAAAAGCACTTTAGCTTTCTATACTTGACAAGTTATAGAAATGTTATTTCCTAATTTATATTTTTTAGTTTTCCATCTTCACATTTAAATTAAAAATCTTGCTAGTGCACTTGTTCAGTAATTAACATTTGAGTTTCAGGTACAATGCGGAAATAAATCCTTTTGGATACACAGTCTACGTGACATTTACTTTTCCCAAATTCTTCATCCCATTGCCAAGATTTCCACATGGATACAAATATCTCAAACATCGATTAAGAATACTGGCAATGTTTTCATTATGAAATGTTTTGAATTTTTTGTTTGTTTTTTGAGAAGGAGTCTCGCTCTTTTGTCCAGGCTGGAGTGCAGTGACAGCTATCTTGGCTCACTGCAACCTCCGACTCCCGGATTCAGGAGATTCTCCTGCCGCAGCCTCCTGAGTAGCTGAGACTACAGGTGTGTGCCACCATGTCCAGCTAATTTTTGTATTTTCAGTAGAGAGGAGGTTTCACCATGTTGGCCAAGCTGATCTTGAACTCCTGACCTCAGGTGATCCACCCGCCTCGGCCCCCCAAAGGGCTGGGATTACAGGCATGAGCCACCACACCCAGTCCATTATGAAATATTAAAATTCAATTTAAAAAGAAAAAATAAATTTTATTTCAAGGATATACACTAATACTACAAAATACTGGCAAAGGATGGTGGCTCACACCTGTAAGCCCAGCACTTTGGGAGGCCAAGGCAGGCAGATCACCTGAGGTCAGGAGCTCGAGACCAGCCTGGACAACCTGATAAAACCCCGCCTCTACTAAAAGTACAAAAATTAGCCAGGCAGCTGCTCAGGAGGCTGAAGCAGGAGAATCGCTGGAACCCAAGAGGCAGAGGTTGAAATGTCACTGCACTCCAGCCTGAGTGACAGAGTAAAACTCTGCCTCAAAAGAAGTAAAATACAATAAAAATAAAATATACTGTTGATAGGAATTAAAGACAAATAAATGAAGAGATAAACTATGACTTTGAAGACTCACATTGTTATGATGAGTCTTATGTCATATATTATAACATTGTTACGATGTCAATTCCTCCCAAATGATCTGCAGATACAACACAATCTCAATAAAAATTCCAGCAAGCTTTTTTTGTAGAAATTGATATGCTGATTTAAAAATTCTTATGGAAACACAAAGGTCCTGGAATAACTAAAACAACTCTATAAAAGAACAAAGTTGAAGGGCTAATACTATCTGATTTCAAAGATTTCTATAAAGCTATAGTAACCAAAACAATATGGGACTGACATAAAGATAAGCAAAAAGATCAATGGAACAGAATAGAGAACTCAGAAATAAAGCTACACATATATAGACAACTGATTTTTAAATAAAAACATGAAGACCTTTACCAAAGGAAAAAGGACAGCCTTTTCAATAAATGGAGACAGAACAATCAGATGTCCATATGCAAAAAAAAACCATACCATATACAGAAGTATCACACCTTATATAAAATTATTCAATCAGCACAAGACAGGGTGAGTTGTTTTTTTTTTAAAGAAAGAAAAAGTGATTCAAATGGGTCACAGATATAAATATAAAACTTAAACTATAGTATTTCTAGAACAGGCCAGGTGTGGTAGATCACATCTATAATCATAAAACTTTGGGAAGCCGAGGCTGAAGGATCACTTGAGGCCAGGAGTTTGAGACCAGCCTGGGCAACATAGTGAGACCCTGTTTCTATTTTTGAAAATTAAAATAATAAATAAACATTTCTAGAAGAGAAAATTTTTGTAACCCTGGGTTAGGTAAAGATTTCTTAGATATGACACTGATGGCACAGTACCTAAAAAAAAAAATTTATAAAAATCAGAAACTTTTGGTCTTCAAAAGCTAGTATAGGCCAAGTGTCGTGGCTTACGGCTGTAGTCCCAGCACTTAGGGAGGCTGAGGCAAGAAAACCACTGAAGCCAGGAGCTTAGCAAGACCCTATCTCTTAAAAAGAAAGAAAGAAAAAGATAGTATTAAGAGAATGGTATATAATGAAACTTCCATAAAAGGAAAAAAAAAGGCCAGTGAGGTGGCTCACGCCTGTAATCCCACAAGTTTGGGAGGTCAAGGTGGGTGGATTCCTTGAGGTCAAGAGTTTGAGACCAGCCTGGGCAACATGGCAAAACCCTGTCTCTACTAAAAATACAAAAACTAGCAGAGAGTGGTGGTAGGTACCTGTAATCCCAGCTACTTGGGAGGCTGAGGCAAAAGAATTGCTTGAACCTGGGAGGCAGAGGTTGCAGTGAGTTGAGATTGTGCCACTGCACTCCAGCCTGGGCAACCGAGTGAGAGAGAGAGAGAGAGGGAGAGAGAGAGGGAGAGAGAGAGAGAGAGAAAGAGAGAGAGAACAAACAACTCAACAAAAAATGGGCCAAAGATCTGAACAAACACTTCACCAAAGAAGATATATAAAAGGTAAATAAAAACATGAAAGATGTTCAACACCACTAATCACTAGGGAAATGCAAATTAAAACCACAAAGCACCATTACACTGGCTGCTATTAGAATGGCTAAAATTAAATTACCAAGTGTGGCAGGAGGAACTGGATCTCTTATATTGCTGGTGGGACATAAAACTGTACAACCACTCTAGAAAACAGTTTGATAGTTTCTTAAAATGTTAAACATCTACCTATTATCCGATCCAACTGCTGTTTGGTAATTACCAGCAATTTCCATTCTTTGAATTGAAACATATGTCCATACAAAGACTTTTACACAAATATATAGCGGCTTTATTTGAATAGCCAATATCTGAAAACCTAAATGTACATACATAAGTGAATGGATAAACAAGCCACAGTATATCTAAACAATGGAATACACTACTGAGCAATAAAAAGGAATACATTATTGACATATGCAACATAAATGAATCTCGAAATAATCAGGCTGAGTGAAAGAAGTCAGACAGAAAAAAAACCAGTATTTACTGTATGAGTCTAACAGTATTAATATAAAACTCTAGAAAATGCAATCAATAATGTCAGAAAACAGATCATTGATGGCTTGGGATGTCTCCTAAGAGTGGCGAGAAATAGGAGGGAGAATTATAGTCAGGAGGAAATTGATGGCACTGAAGGATATGTTTAGTAGCTTTATTGGGATGGTTTTACTGTGTGTATATAACTTACCACATTGTTGAAAACATCAAATTGTACATTGTAAATATATACACTGTAAATATATACTTCATATCAATTATATCCCCAATAAAGTTTTAAAAAGTAATTCTAAAATGTAGTATTCTAAGGCAACATTTTTCTAATCAAAGTGTATAATCAAGAATTGAAAACAGTTGTATACTCTGAACTCATTAAGGTCAGGAACCACTTCTTGTTTGATTTCTGGGGGCAAGGGGAGAGGTGTAGAGACAGAATCTCGCTCTGTCACCCAGGCTGGAGTGCAGTAGTGTGATCACCACTCACTGTTAAGCCTCGAACTCCTGGGCTCAAGTGATCGATCCACCTCAGCCTCCCTTGTGGCTGGGACTCCAGGTGGGCACTACCACACCAGCTCCCATTTCTTATTTTTGGTCTCCTCCTCCTACTTCCCTACACCTGTATTCTTAGTATACAGGTAATTCAGTACCATATCATTAAAAGAACAGACCCAGCCAGGTGTGGTGGCGCACACCTGTAATCCCAATACTTTGTGAGGCTGAGGCGGGCAGACTGCCTGAGCTCAGGAGTTTGAGACCAGACTACCCCGTCTCTACTAAAAAATACAAAAAATTAGCTGGGTGTGGCAGGGTGCACCTGTAGTCCCAGCTACCAGGGACGCTGAGGCAGGAGAATTGCAAGAACCTGGGAGGCGGAGGTTGTAGTGAGTGGACATCTCGCCACTGCACTCCAACCTGGGCAACAGAGTGAGACTCGGTCTCAAAGAAAACAAAAAACAAAAAAAACCAGATCCTGCATTAAGAAAGCACTTGGCAAATACTTGTTAAATAGATTCATAGCAGCAAACAGGTCTCTTGGCCTCACTGAAATTATTTCGATACTGGAAAAGATTTTTAACTCCATAAAATTTGTTTTCATTTCACTGGATGACTTGGTTCTCATACAACATTATAAATGAGGGAATTCCTACTCTGTTTCTCTATTCCTCCCGCTGTCTACTAATACTTCTCAGAGTCCATGCTCTTAATTAGGTACTTTCAGCTAGCTTTCAGAATGTAAGTTTATTTAAAATGCAAATAAGTGGCTAGGCGCGTGGTTCACACTTGTAATCCTGGCACTTTGGGAGGCCAGGGCAGGTGGATCACCTGAGGTCAGGAGTTCGAGACCAGCCTGGCCAACATCAAGAAACCCCATCTCTACTAAAAATAAAAAAATTAGCCAGGCGTGATGGTACATGCCTATAATTCCAGCTACTGTTGAGGTGGAGACAGGAGAATTGCTTGAACCCAGGAGGCGGAGGCTGCAGAGAGCCAAGATTGTGCCACTGCACTCCAGCCTGGGTGACAGAGTGAGACTCTGTCTCGAAAGAGAAAAAATGCAAATAAGTACTGGCCAATAAATTATTTCCATTTAACTTCATATTAGGTGAGAACTTACCATAATATAATCAAATAGGTAAAAAAGACTATCAGCTAAAGCAAAAATTTTTGTCATCAAAATCTTCCTTAAATGGCATATGACCTAGAAGCACCTTCCCATAAAGGCAGGCCATTTGCCTGTAAAGCCAAGACAGTACAGGGCAGATAAATGGTTCCCAACTTGTTCCAATGGCAGAGCATTTGGTAATGAGTGTTCTTTGCAGAACATGAAATATTAAGACACATATTCTATCACAGCAGGGACAATGTTAGTAATGACTTGAAAACTTAAAATCAAAACTACAGTAACATGTTTGTAAGAGAAAAACAAAAAGTATTAAAAGTAATTTTCCCTTTAATACTTCCATTATCGGCCAGGCACGGTGGCTCATGCCTGTAATCCCAGCACTTTGGGAGCCCGAGGCAGGTGGATTGCCTGAGCTCAGGAGTTCAACACCAGCCTGGGCAACACAGTGAAATCCTGTCTCTACTAAAAATACAAAATAATTAGCTGGGCGTGGCAGCATGTGCCTGTAGTCCCAGCTATTTGGGAGGCTGAGGCAGGATAATTGCAAGAACCTGGGAGGCTGAAGTTGTAGTGAGCCGAGATCAAGCCACTGCACTCCAGCCTGGGTGACAGGGCGAGACTCCGACTCAAAAAAAAAAAAACCAAAAAAAAACCTCCATTATCACTGGTTCACTTATTTTACAATCTTTCACTACTCACTAGCAAGTAAACTGAAGCAAACACCAAAGATTTTTTTCTACTTTATGGAAGAAAAATAAAATTGAAAAAAATTGTTTTTTTCCCCCTGTGAACTGGGAAAAGATCACTATTAAATTTGTTTCATTCACTTATGTTTAATAAGTCCCTGGGCCAAACACCCACGTCTGTCAGGATTCTTCCTAAACAGCCATATGTACTCTTTCCTAAAGAAGATCTGCCTGACAATGTACCTGCACACAGTGGGTAAAGCAGGCTCTTCTTTTACACCTCTCCTTTCACAATTGCCCTCCCATTTTACTAAGAAAAGCAGAGATCTCCCACTTATCCTGAAATTCTCTATAGTATACATATGTTGCTCTGAAGTGCAATAAATAAATCCTAGGACACTAAACAAAGAGACAATTATAAATATTTTCATTTTAGTATCTTGCCTCTTCCATCCTCTAGCTGACTGTCAAAAAATACATCCTCCTAAGTGGACAAGCCCATGGAAAGAAAGAGAGAACAATCTTAGTTCTCAAAGAGCATCTAGGTGGCTGTTAGGAGCTGAGGGTTTCAGTCCTGCAACTACAAGTTAATGAATTCTGCCAGTGATCACATGAACCTGGAAAAAGAGCCCAAGCCTCACATGAGACTGCAGCCCCAGCCAAAACTCTGATTTCAGCCTTGTGAGACCGTAAGCAGAAATCCTAGCTGTGTCTATACTTCTTACCTATATAAACCGTGAGATAATAAATGGGTATTATTTTAAGCCACTATGTGACAATTTATTATGTAGCAATAGAAGACTAATACAATGAGCCAGACCTGCAGCTCCAAGGTTTCAATGAAAATACATTTAAAGAATGTGACTGGCCGGGCGCAGTGGCTCACACCTGTAATCCCTGCACTTTGGGAGGCCGAAGCGGGTGGATCATAAGGTCAGCAGTTCAAGACCAGCCTGGTCAAGATGGTGAAACCCCCATCTCTACTAAAAATACAAAAATTAGCCACTCGGGAGGCTGAGGCAGGAGAATCGCTTGAACCCAGGGGGCAGAGGTTACAGTGAGCCGACATGGTACCACTGCACTCCAGCCTGGGTGACAGAGTGAGACTCCATCTCAAAAAAAAAAAAAAAAAATGAACGTGACAAGATAAAACACATTTTATCAATAAATATTATCTCAGCTAAGATGTACTGAAATCAATACTTTATTATCCCAATCTTTCTTGGATATATTGGATTAAACAAAGTACTCTAAAGCCAGATAAATTATTTCCCAGGTCCAGTGGCTTCCAACATTTTGCTTTAAACACAATTCAGGAGAATCCAACTGAGTTGCTGGATGATAAATCATAAAAAATCATTTTTGTAAGGCCAGGTGCTGCAGCTCATGCCTGTAACCCCAGCACTTTGGGAGGCCAAGGAGGTCGGATCACCTGAGGTCAGCAGTTGGAGACCAGCCTGACCAACATGGAGAAACCCATTGTTCTCCTGAGGCAGGAGAATTGCTTGAACCCAAGAGGCAGAGCTTGCGGTGAGTTGAGATCGTGCCATTGCATTCCAGCCTGAGCAACAAGTGTGAAACTCTGTCTCAAAAACAAAAATCATTTTTGTTGTTCTATTGAGGAATGGAGAAAAAAATCATTTTTGAGAATAGATTCACTATATAAACTGAAAAAACATATATAATTTGAAAGAAGTTTAAAAATTAGGTTTGATTCCTTTAAATTTTTCCTCTACTTATGTTAACAAGGGCTCTCAGGGCTTACATCTATAAAAATGAAATATAGGAACAGAATTGATGCTGAACCCTGATTCATTCCAGCAAGACCCTGTCTCATTCTAGTAATAAGTAATACTCACCCATGAAATGTGAAGTAACTTTAAAACGATGCAGACAGTTACATAGACGTTATTGAAATATGCATATTCAATAAAGCTTTATGGTTATCCATTATTTTTCACAATCTATGTACGTTTCTTTGATCAACTGTGTCCTATTTACAATTCAACTCAAGGTCTGGGGTGGTGGCTCATTCTTTAAAGCCCAGCAATTTGGGAGGCCAAGGTGGGAGGATCACTTGAGCCCAGGAGATCAAGAACAGCCCTGACCAGTCTTGGCAACATAGTGAGACCCCATCCCTACAAAATTTTTTTTAAAAAGTCAGCTAATTGTGGTAGCATGTGCCTGCAGTCCAGGCTACTCAGGAGGCTGAAGTAGGAGGATCACTTGAGCCTGGGAGGTTGAAGCTGTAATGAGTCACGATCATGCCACTGTACTCCAGCCTGGGTGACAGAATGAGACTTATAATAATAATAATTCAGTTCAAAAGACAGGTTTCAAAGCTTTATGGTCATAGGGAAAATATTTTTAAATTCAGTATATAGACTTTTTTGTTGTAGAGAAGTATAAATACAAAAGTGGGATCAAAGACTTTTAAATCTAAAAATATTATATTAGAATTATGTAGGGGAATGAAAAAAGTTCACAGAGACAAAAAAGACAATGTAAAATTTCCAACTTTTAAAGGCACACTTTTCATGTATATTTTTGGAATATGATGGTGGATATCAATTTATTTTGGTATTTAAATTCCATTCGGCACATTTAAAAGACTGATGGAACTGTTTTTCTTTAAAACATCAGTATTTATAACATATGAAATTACATCTACTGCAACTATTTAAATGTAAGATGAAAATTTCTAGATGTCAGCATAAAAATCTGCAAGTTTTTCAAAATTCTTTTGGGATACACAGCAAAAAAAAGTTAGAAAACTCCTAATTTAGGAGAAAGAAACAAGTAGATTCAGTGATGAATAGATGTTAGCCTGGCATGAGAAAGAAGGGAAGAATAATTCCTAGGTTTCTGGCTTGAGGACTGGATAGACCATTTATATTCGAGATACAGGTTTACGGGAGAAAATAACAAGCTTGGTTTGGGTTATACTTTGAACATTGATGAAGGACTGTCCAGGAAGCAGGATGTAGCAGTTTTAGAAAGGCTGCAGAGAAATCTCTCCAACAAAATGATGCTCGACTACAAGGACCTAAAGGAGGTAAAAGGACCAGCCACGTGATTATCTGAGGGAAGGGTGTTTCAGGCAGAAAATTCAGAAGTACAAAAGTCCTAAGACTAAAACATGTCTATGTTATAGAAACAAGAAAACCAGTATGGAGCAGAAGCAGAACAAATAAGGGACAGTATTAAAGAGGTCAGAGAGGTAAAAGCGAGAGGTGGGGCAGCCCCAGACTGGGGAGGGCCTAGTAAGCCATTGAGAGGACTTTGACTTTTATTCTGAGAAGCACTGAGAGGGTTTTGAACAAAGGAGTGAAATGATCTCACTTACCTCTATTGTGTTGGGGGAAAAAAAAAACTTAAATAGGGCAAGAGTAGGTGAGCAGAGACTAGTTAAAAAGATATTTCAATATTCCAGGAGATTGGTGATGATGACTTGGTTCTGGGGGTAAAAGTCAAAAAGTATAAAACAGTGACTAAATATAGTTCTAGTCTGAAGTAGAGCTAAAAGGATGTGCTGACAAATTAGATGTGTGGTATGAAAAAAAAAAGACAAAATTCAAGAATAACTTAAGATTTTTAGTTTGAGCAACTGGAAGGATGAAGTAGCCATTTATTAATATGTGAACCACTACAAAAGGAACAAGTTTGTGGGGGAAGAAAAGGAGTTCAGTGTTGGTGGAGATGCCTGTGTGGAAATATCAAGTAAAAAGTTGGCTGGGCATGGTGGTTCATGCCTGTACCTCAAACACTTTGGGAGGCTGAGGCAGGAAGAACGCTTGAGCCCAGGTGCTGGAGACCAGTTTGTGCAACACAGTGACACCCTGTCTCTACAAAAAGTGTTTTAAAAATTAGCTGGATGTCGTGGCACACTCCTGTAGTCCCAGCTATCTGGGGGCAGGTGGGGGCGTGAGGGCTCAGTTGGGAGGATCATTTGAGCCTAGCAGGTTAAGGCTGTAGTGACCTGTGATCTTGACACTGCACCCCAGCCTGGGTGACAGAGTGAGACCCTCTTTCAAAGAAAAAGTTGAACATCCATGTTTAAGAAAGAGGTTTGAGCCAGAAATGTAAATTTGGTAATTATCAGATATAGATGATATGTAAAGCAATGAGGCAGGATGGGATTTCCAAGGGAGTATGTGTAAATAGAAAAAGAAGTCTAAAAACTGGCCAGGTGTGGTGGCTCATGCCTGTAATCCCAGCACTTGGGGAGGCTGAGGCAGGTGGATCACAAGTTCAGGAGTTTGAGGCCAGCCTGGCCAACTCTACTAAAATACAAAAATAATAATAATAATAATAGCTGGACGTGGTGGCACATGCCTGTAATCCCAGCTATTTGGGAGGATGAGGCAGAAGAATTGCTTGAACCCGGGAGGTGAAGGTTGCACTGAGCCAAGATCGCACCTCTGCACTCCAGCCTGGCTGACAAAGCAAGACTCTGTCTCAGAAACACACACACGCACATACACACACACACACACACACACATACAAATGGGTTCTGGGGAGGTCAGAAGGATGTGGTCAGGAAGATGAGGAAGAATCAAGGAAAGGAGATTTAGAAGCAATATTCAGAGGAAAAAAATACCCTGAAAGCTTGATGTTCTTCTGGAAGCCAAATGAAGAAAGGGTTTCAAAAGAAGAAAGAGATCAACTGTCAAATGCTGCTAATAGGTCAGTTAATAAAGAACTATAATATGCTTTGCATGTAAGAAGTAGTGTTTCACAGGCAAGTAGCTCACTCCTACAATCCTTGAACTTTGGGAGGCCAAGGCTGGATGATCACTTGAGTCGGGAATTTGAGACCAGCCTGGGGGACATATCAGGACCCTGTCATCATAAAAAAAAAAAAAAAAAAAAAAAAAAAAAAATAATAAAATTAGCTGGTTATGGTGGCACATGCCTGTATTCTTAGCTACTTGGGAGGTTGAAGTGGGAGGATCATTTGAGCCCAGGAGTTGGAGGCTGCAGTAAGCTATGATCATGCCACTATACTCCATCCTGGGAAGCAGGGCAAAACCCTGTCAAAAAAGAGAGAAAGAGAGAGAGAGAGAGAGAGAGAGAGAGAGAGAGAGTGTTTGAGTTTACAAAATGACTTAATGAAGAAAAAAACTGGAGTACAGAAAACATAGAAGAGTTAATACTAGCCCTCACATCTAGATCTTGATGTTATTTTCATTTATTTGCTTCACTTCTACATGTTAAAATGTGAAGTGTGCAATATACAGTTGAAAAAACTCTGTACTATCATATATTTTATGTAAAAGAAGAAAAGAATTTTTTTATAGACATGGAGTCTCACTATGTTGGCCAGTTTGGTCTTGAACTCCTTGCCTCAAGCCATCCTCCCATCTCAGCCTCCCAAAGTGCTAGGATTACAGGCATGAGCCACTGCACCCAGCCCATGGAAGTAAAGAATTTTAGGTTAATTTTTAACATGAACTAATGCTAAATCCAATAGTTACATTAAAATTCCTTTCTCATTCAAATATGCAGGATATAATCAAACTACTGTTCCCTTGAAAGAGAGTTCATGGTTAATATAAAAGATATATACTTGATTTATGTCAAGTGGTAACACGGGTAATTCTTTGAATACTCAGCATAAAACCCTCTAATGGAATATTATTGCTCCAAATATACCATACCAAAGTTACACTGAAAATAGAAGGCTACTAAATCATGGCTGACAGGGAGCCAAGTACAGCAAGTTAAAGTACATTCCTACCGGTCATCTAGTTCTGGCTGAACTCTTCAGGTCAGTTTGGGTCATTATTAGTTTGGAATAATTCCAAATGACTCCTTCAAGTTCTACTGTTATATTCAGTGGCTTTAGGAAATCCAGAACAGGCCTCATGTCTCAAAAACCACAGGATCTCTTATTAGTTTTTGAAGTAATCTTTTCAAAAAGCAATTCTGATCAAGTTTATCTAATTACTTTGCTATGTAAATGAGAACCCAACAGGACTTCCTATTCTCAGGTAGAGACCTTAACTCAGTGTACCTACAGTCTACCATAGTAGCCTCATCTACTTATTCTCCTTGTTCTTTAAAACAAGTCATTAAATTCAGAATCTGAGACCTATTCAAAACAAAGAAACAAATCATATTCTTACTTTCCCCTCAGCCACAAGTCCTTTTTTCCCCTTTGTTTTGTTAATTCATACTGATCTTTCAGATAATTGTTTAGTTCCTTATCGTCTTTCTGCCACAGGCATTTAGAGCCCAAGCTTTATGACGGCAAGGGCTCTGCTACATCTTCCGTATCAAGAACAGTATCTGCGGCCAGGCGGGGTAGCTCACACCTGTAATCCCAGCACTTTGGGAGGCCAAAGTGGGAGGATCGCTTGAGCCCAGGAGTTCAAGACCAGCCGGCACAGTAATATTAAAATATTTGAACATATCATCCAGAAAGAAGCATAAATGTTGCTTTCTTAAAGGCTTCTTTGACTCTTGTATGTCAATGACACCAATTATATTTCCTCAGATCACCCTATACTTTTCTTGTGGGCCTCAGGGAAGATCCAGTGCTATCTTCTAAAACACTTCTCAAGAGACATTGGTACAAAGGCAGAAACACTAGGATCTCAGTAGAATTTCACATAACCATTTTTAAATCAAATCCCCTACTGTTCTTTTTCCTTGCCCTAGACTGCTATTTATTAACTCAGACATTCTCTCTCACACCTCTTGCCTTTTAGATATCTAAGAGCAAATTGTCATTGGGTGGGGAGGTCGATATTTAACCTGAATCTAACTGGACTCAGGAACAAAGTAATTCAACCAATTCTTTCTAGCTTTCTCCGACATTTATAACTACAGCTGGCAAGACAACAGCTATATTCTTTTCTATGGCTAGCCTGGTGAAAAACACCTTACAGAAAAGACATCTACAAAATAAATTATCAGGGACTGTAAAATTTGATAAAATGATTTTGAGGCCTATTTCCCATATGAAGAACGCTGATCTATCTCAGCATACAATCAAATAGCATACACATATAGTACCAAGGCATTTCAAAGACATAGGTGATAAGCTGTATTTACAAATATATACACCATGCTCTTTTCTTCTCCAAGTAACATGATAGCTTCAATGATCTTGGGGAGCAGTGGTGAAGGCAATTATGTTCTTGGCTCCTTTAGGGAAGATACATAATTTAGCAGTAATGTTAACAATCCATGTATTATACATTAGTAGTGTCATTTCATTCTGCTTTATAGCTCTTGGTTTTTAAATGCCCTAGGTGAGGTTCTGTTTTAAAAGTTAAATAACAAACAAAAGGCTAAAGAATACCACATTTCTATTTCCAAAATTATTTTTCCATAAATTTACTTGTCCATCTCTGTGTTTTTCTTTCTTTTTTTGAGACTGTCTCGCTCTGTCGCCCAGGCTGGAGTGCAGCACAGTAGCATGATCTTGGCTTACTCCAACCTCCGCCTCCCGGGTTCAAGCAATTCTCCTGCCTCAGCCTCCCAAGTAGCCGGGATCATAGGCAGGCACCACAACACTTGGCGAATTTTTGTATTTTTACAGAGATGGGCTTTTGCCATGTTGGCCAGGCTGATCTCGAACTCCTGACCTCAGGTGATCTGCCCACCTCGGCCTCCCAAAGAGCTGGGATTACAGGCGTGAGCTACCTCACCCAACCCCATCGCTTTGTTTCTATGTAATGCAATGAATACTTGATGTTGCTTTTTTAAAAATCCCTTGTGTTTTAAATGTTGAATATATACATAATATATATATATCCAGTTTTCATAAAAATTAGCCAAAACTGGAAAATTAGCAAAAGAGAATACTAGGTGTAGTTCAGTGCAGTGCTATGCTTGAATCTTTTATTAATTTCTATTGACTGAGCTATTTTACACATCTATAAGATTAGGTTACAGATTTTCGGCAGATAGAGATGCAAGTAATTTTTAGCCAGAGGAAAAGACAATGCAAAGCCTACTCTTTTATGTTTCTTGTAGGATATTAACTAATTCTTTATGTAACCCAGCAGTCTTATCTTAATACTCACTTATTAAATTGTCTATAAATACCTACCTCCTCAAATTTTCATATTAAGTGACTTTAACATCTTACTAGTTCCTTCATTAAGTAATGAGCTCAATCAAAATCACTGATACATGTTCATTTATATTTGCATGAAGTCATGACTTTACCTTTCTGAAAATTATATTTTAACAGTTTTGGAGGTCCCACAAAGATGTCCAAGTGGACTAAACTGACAAAGCCAAGTAAACTACATTGCTCCTTTCACAGACACACAGATATCCCTACAGAACTGAGCTCAGAACTGCTATCTCATTTACATAAACCAAAACCTCAATTTTTAGAATTTTTGGTTTAGATGGTAAACACCTTTGGAAGGGCCTTTATTTTATCTTTGTATTCTTACAATCCAGCATCATGTCAAATACCTAAAATGTGTACAATAATGGTTAAGTGAATTAATGAAGCTAGAATACACCACATGTACAAGGCAACACCAACTGAAGGAGAGAGAGATTCCAATCAAATCCTAGTAGTCTCTCTAACTATCTAGTCAGCTAGACGAAGGAAGTTCTAGATGCTCTGAATGTAAAGACAGAGACTCCCCAAAAATGGTAGAAATTCTCATTGTACAAAGACAAGGTGACTGACACATATCAGAATTTAAAACTTCCTGCAAAGAAAGGGCGAACCTTTAGCTCCCTAAGAGTTGCAATTCTTAGCAGGCACTACAGACCTACAAGTTGCAATGTCCCAAATATCACAAAAGTGGACATAATCTTAATTACCTTCATCAAAATTTTTCCAAAAATATTTTTTAAAATTTCCATAGGAATGTACTTCAATTCTATCCTAACAGTAAGTTAATAAATAGAAAATGCTTTCTGAATTCACCGCAAAAGACCAAGTTTTCTTAGATGTATTTATTTCATAATCAAGAACATACCAGAACTGTGGAATATAACATAGTATCTACAAGTTACCTCAGTTCCCGGAAAACAAGCACAATGTATAAATGTAAAGTAATAGTGCCAAAGCAATGGACTAGGATTGGATGCTAATCTTGGCTTTGTCTCCAGGCTAACTTGAAAAAAAAAAGTCTGGGTCTGGCTCAAAGTAGCTGATGCCTATAACCCCAACAGTTTGGGAGGCAGAGGTGAGAGGATTGCTTGAGGCCAGAAGTTCAAGACCAGCATGGGCAACACAGCGTAACCCTGTGTCTATTTAAAGAAAAAGAAAAAATAAATCTGTTTCTGGACATAAAGGATTATTAGAATCAAAGCTACATATTGAATAAGTTATGCAACACACATTCAAATACTGTTTGCTACCAGAAAGTTATAAATGGTATATACCTGTATCACATTGCCAACAATATAGACCTACCGTATCAGGTACTCTGTGGTCAAAGGGCTAATTACTATCTACACATTTCCCCCTTTGCTTTTAATTCAGGCCAGAGTTCATTATTACCACTCAGCATTACTCATTTCTTTCCCTCTCCTTACAGAATTGGGCTGCACAAGGAAGTAAGGTCAATTTAATACTTTACCACTTGGTATACCAATGGAATGATAACTGTCTAGCTGTCACGAGTCATCTCTGCCAGGTTCTTTAAAAAGATACGACTTGGTGTTTGCCCTGAGGAAAGCAATACCTCCTGTTAAGAATTATGAAAATAATGGAAAATCTGCAACTCTCAATGCATGAGGAAAATGTCTTTACCTTTAAAATACACAACTTCCTTTCATTTATACAAATTTAATGAGGATATATTTTCCAAGTGTAGTCTTTTAAATTAATCTTTATTTTTTCTTTATTATTTTAAAAAGGAGTCTTGGTTATTTTGCACAAAAGGCAGAAGGAACTAAGTCTGAATCAAAGGCAAAGAAAGCCTCTGCTCAGGAGGTAAATAGCTGATCGCGCACCAATTTACAGTCTTTACATGTCTTGATCTTACAAAATGATTGATTATAAAAATGATCGTATTGTTATTACTTAAATTCACAGAGGAAGACCGCCACCATCTACAGGAGAGATGCACCCTAGCAATGCTAAGGTGCCTGAAAGACTGATTTGCAAGAGTTACCCCTTTTTTGTTCCTTAAAATGATTTCAAGTCCTAAATCGCAATTTGGTCGTGAAGACACTGACCAAATTTTCTAAGGGTAGTCTCTTGTAAACAGGTAAGACACCTTTTGCAGGAAGTGGGAAGGCGCTTTAAATTTATCTCGAGAACTGTAAAATGAATAAGAATATTATGACTCACTGGCATTTCACACATGTGAAATATTCATATTACAAAAAAACCATTGCCTCATAAGTGGATACCCTTGACAAGCAAATCGCCTAGGGGGAACACTCCCAAAGAACTTAATTAAAAGTAATTACTCGGCCTGAAAATGTGCTTTTGATTTACAAACTGTCTAAATACCAGCGGCACTTTCTCTTGCCCGATTCCAGCCGGAGGACAACAAATTGGTCAACGGCGGAAGTTGCCTGACGAAATGACTGCAACATGAAATCCAGTTTTATGATCATAACAAAACCTTCCTTCCGGGACCAGGCAAAAAAAAAAAAAAAAAAAAAAAACTTGAGAAACGTCCTTCAAAATGCAACAGGCAATTGTGAGCCCCCCATCGCCAGCCAACGAGAAACGGCTCGGCCCCGGGGACTCCAGCCCTGTCGGAGGGACGAGCTGCTCCCCGTTAGAAGCTCGGGGAGACCGCGGGCCCGTCCCCCCACCCGCCAGCCGCCCCGGCCCCAGCACTGACCTTCCTCAGGGCCGAGACCAACAGTCCCCGCCATTTCGGACTGTTCTCCTCGCTGAAGAACTCGTAAGGCTGCGGCGCCTGCTGCATGGCCCCGGCGACAGCGCCTCCGCATCGGGGGCAGCCCGCGGGCCGGGCCGGTGGCCTGACAGGCAGGGCGCGGGCAGCCAAGCCTCGCCGGCGGCCGCCGCCTCCCGCCCGGGCCGAGGCTACGGCCGAGGCGGCTCGGAGGCGGCGCCGGCGGGCGGGCGGAGACCTTGGGGTCGGCTTCCTCCGCCGGGGCGGCCCTCGCCTCCCGCAGTGCCCGCAGAGGAAGCGCGGCGACCCGCGAGCCCGGGCGACCCCCGGCGGCGACCTCCTTTCCCGGCGGCGCTGGCCCGCTTCTGGGGCGGCTCCTCCTCCTTTGTCTGGGTTCGCGGCCCGGCGGGGGTACAGCTGGCCCAGCCCCGCCCCGACTCCCGCTACGGCCTCGGAGGGCGGTGAGCAGCGGCGGCTGCGGCGGCTCGTCGCCTCATCGCCTTCACCCCGCCCTCCCAGCCGACAGCGCCACCCGCCCGGCCCGCTCGAGTCACCTCCACAGGGCTCTGGGGACCGATCCGGAGTGCGCGTCGGGCGGGCGAGCGAGCCTCCCTATGGCGCGCACACCGCCGGCAGCCGCTGCCGCCGCTTTAGCAGCCGCGCAGAGTGCCTGGGGGCGGCTGCCGAGCTCCGGGTCCCAGCCGCCGAGGCTCGGCCCGCCCCCTCGGCCAGGCGCTCATTTTCCCGAGTAGCCGGAGAGG
The DNA here is from genome assembly GCA_963573385.1 of Cacajao melanocephalus. Taxonomy (NCBI): domain Eukaryota; kingdom Metazoa; phylum Chordata; class Mammalia; order Primates; family Pitheciidae; genus Cacajao; species Cacajao melanocephalus. The sequence goes on along the minus strand of CAUYLG010031722.1, from coordinate 4,550 downwards.
CCCCACATGGAGCATGCGCGCCGCGAAGCGGGCACAGGCGCCAGCCAGCCCGGCGCGGGGGAGCGGGGCCTGGGGCCCCACGGGAGTCCGCGTCTCTTGGGATTGTGCGAGGGGCCGCTCCAGACTCTCCAGTTTGACTGCCTTTTACACGCATCCTCCCTCCTCTCGACCTGCTCAAGACAATCCAAACTCTGTACCACCCTTGTTGCGCCTCGAGCCCCAGCAGTACCGTCGTGGGAGGTGGTATAGGGATGTGGAGAGAAAGGGGCGTTCGGGCTGGACAGGATATTTAACGTATTTGTGCTCTACGTGGCTTTACGAGTACGGTGTTTTATACAAAGTATATACTATACATAGTATGTCGTTAGGAGATATAGGAGATAGTAACTATTTCTTAGGGTGATGGTGTGGGGACCGAAAGATGAGGTGTGGAAAGCCCTTAGCCCGGTGGTAGGGGGTCAGAAGGGGCAGATGACAATGACGTTGATCAAGCTTTAATTGAAAGGTCCTTCACTTGCATGGGCCCCTATGCGTTCACAAAATCATACCGTTTTTACAAAACTTTCAAAAGATACTTATTTTCTCTCGTGTCATTTAAATTGTGTAGGCTTCAGGTCCTACAAAACCTGGATGGGCCTCTGCGATCCACTCATTAGCAACCCAGAAAAGATCCTGACAAGCTTTTCAATTCAAAGAGGCACAGGCTCTGGCAACTTTATCATTAGCACAAATTTCGACCTATTTAAAGGTGCTGAGCACATTACTTTTAACAGGTTGTAAAGAAGATATTTTACTCCCTGTCCCTAGCCACCAGCAGTGAGAAACGGAAAAGACAAACAGGGTACAAAAAATAAGTCGGTACTACAATTCAGTTCTAGGATCAGTAGCTGAGCAATTATTCTCCCCAAAATATGCACCACTTTGTCATTTGGGCAAAATCAGAATGGCAGAGTTGGAAAACAAGATTATTTTTCTAATCCAAGTATCCACTAAATCAAGAATGGCCTCTAATAAATGGCCATATCCATTCTCATGTACTTGGGATAAAAGATGGGATGGTGAAATGCTTGTATTTCTCTCATTAATGTTTCAGTCTGTGAGAGCAAAGACTTTGGCTTATATAGAGGTTCCATACTTTTCTCTCCTCTTCCCAGACTCCAGCTATAAACTACTGTGCTGTCAAACTACTAGACCATGTATGTTCTCTTTACTCATAGGAGAGTAAACTTGTTAGAAATCTCATTCTTGGCCAGGAATATCAGAAGGCTTTCCTGGGCCAAATCAGGCCTGAAGACATATTTTGTTTAGCTAAGGCTGTATTTAAATTTAATTGTTAACATTTTAAAATCAAGAGTCTTCATATAAAAATCTGTATTTTCAGCTTCTCTTGACAACGATCTGGCAACACTGGGCCCTACTGCATTCGTGCAAGAGAGTAATCCACAGGCACTGGGTAGTGGCTGCCCTCTTTATAAAAGTATGCCATCCATTTCCAGCTGGCTATACTTCCCACCTGGCACTCTTCACCCTTTTATGTAACTTGCCTAGTCTCTACAGGCATCTGAGTTGTGATCTCTGGGCTGAGCAAACAGAAATGTGATCCACGTGCATGTAGAGGATAGTCCAAGAATGACAGCAGTAAAAATTTCCCATTCAGACAATGGGCCATCTAGAAAAAATGTTGGATCCATACCCCATACACTACACTAGCACAAACTCCAGATATGTAAAAGGTTTAAATGTAAACAATAGAACTATACAATAATTCATTTATAACCTTAGAACAGAAAAGACATTTTCACTATGACACCAGATCTAAAAGACTGATAAACTCAATTTCTATAAATGTATGAGCCAGGCATGGTGGTGGCTCATGCCTGTAATCTCAACAACTCCAGTGGCTGAGGTAGAAGGATAGCTTGAGGCCAGGAGCTGAAGACCAGCCTGGCCAACACACTGAGACCTTGTCTTAAAAAAAAAAAAAAAAAAAAAAAGTATGGCAAAAAGTCACCACCAGATAAGCCAAAAGGAAAATGACAAACTGGAAAAAATATCTATAACTCATTTTGTTTGTTTGTTTAAGATGGGGTCTTACTCTTGCTCAGGCTGGAGTGCAGTGGCACAATATTGGGTCACTGCAACTTCCACCTCCTGGGCTCAAGCGATCCTCCCATTTCAGCCTCCCGAGTAGCTGGAATCACAGGCATGTGCCACCATGCCTGGCTAATTTTTTGTATTTTTGGTACAGACAGGGTCTCACCATGTTGCCCAAACTGGTGCAACTCATCTTTGTAGTTACTTTCAGTAAAATATAAAAGAGCCCCTACAAATTAAAAGACTAAAATTCAGTAAGAAAAACAAAGGGGCCAGGCACAGTGGCTCACATCTATAATCGCAGTACTTTGGGAGGCTGAGGCAGGAGAATCCCTTGAGTCCAGGAATTGAAGACCAGCCTGGGTAACATAGTGAGACCTCATCTCTAGTAAAAAAAAAAAAAACTTTTTAAAAAATTTAAAACAAACAAAAAAAGACATACAAATAGCAACTAGGATATGAAAAGATGCTCAACATCATTGGTCATTAGAGAAATGCAGATCAAAACTACAATGAGATATCATCTCACCCCAGTTAAAATGGCCTATATCCAAATGACAGGTAATAACAAATGCTAGTGAGGATGTGGAGAAAAAAAAATCCTCTTTTTGGGGTTATACTATTACCATTTTTCACCTACTAGAATAGCACAGATGAAAAAGTTTGATTACATACTATGATGGTGAAGATACAGAGAAACAAGCATTCTAACATATTGTAAGTGTATTAGGACTGTAAATTGTTTCAACTTCTGTCAAGGACAACTAGATAATATCAAAGTTTCCCTTTGACCTAGCAAATTCTAGGAATATGTCCTGTAGGTATACTTGCTCTTATATGAAGTCACTTAGAGACAGGGTTATTCATTGCAGTGTTGTTTATTACAGCAAAAGTAAAACAAAACAAAAAATGCCCTAGAAATAAACAATTCAAATAATCATCAGTAGGAATAGCAGACTAGTTCAATAAATAATAGTAAATCCATACAGTGTAACCTATAAAGTTATTTAAAAATAACCAGACCTCTGTGGAACGTTATCCAAGATATTCTGCAAAGTGAAAAGTACAGGATATATAGTACTGACAGTATGGTGCCACTTAAATTTTTTTAAAAATGCAGGCCAGGCGCGGTGGCTTACACCTGTAATCCCAGCACTGTGGGAGGCCGAGGCAGGTGGATCACTTGACATCAGGAGTTAGAGACCAGCCTGGCCAACATGGTTAAACCCTGTCTCTACTAAAAATACAAAAATTAGCCGGGTGTGGTGGTGCATGCCTGTAATCCTGGTTACTAGGGGGACTGAGGCAGGAGGATAATTTGAACCTGGGAGGCAGGATTGCAGTGAGCTGAGGTTGTGCCACTGCACTCCAGCCTGGGCAACAGAGCGAGACTGTCTCACAAAAAACAACCCAAACCAAACCAAAACAAAAATGCAGTATTTTATTATATAAGCATCTGACTCAAATAATTTATCTGCATTTACTGTATTGGCTGTTCTCATGCTGCTAATAAAGACATCCCCAAGACTTTGTAATTTATAAAGGAAAGAGATTTAAACGACTCACAGTTCCACAGGGCTTGGGAAGCCTCAGGAAATTTACAATCATGGCAGAAAGGGAAGCAAACATAGCGGCAGCAAGGAGAGGTGCCAAGCAGAAGTGGGAAAAGCCCCTTATAAAACCATCAGATTTTGTGAGAACTATCATGAGAACTGCAACATGGGAGTAATCACTCCCATGATTCTATTACATCCCACTGGGTCCCTCCCATGAACATGGGGCTAATAGGAACTACAATTCAAGATGAGATTTGGGTAGGGACACAGCCAAACCATATCAGCAAGGCTACAGAGATTTTTGTTGACACAGGGACAAAAACTGGGTGGCTGGAGATGAAAGGGAGATTTTTCACTCTTTACCTTTTTGTGACTTTTGTTGTTCTTGAGACGGGGGTCTTGCTATGTAGTCCAGGCTGGTCTCAAACACCTGGGCTCAAGAGAGCCTCCCTCCTTGGCCTACCAAAGTAGTAAGATTGTAGGCATGAGTCACTTTGCCCAGACTCCTCATTGTGACTTTTGAATTTGCAACCACATGAAAATGGTACTTATTCAAAACATTAAGAGGTATATTTAATGAAAAATTTCCAGTCTAATTATAAACATTTGCTTCAACTGTTAAAAAAAAAAAATTACACTGGGCATGGTGGCTCATGCCTGTAATCCCAGCACTTGAAAGGCTGAGGCAGTCGGATCACCTGAGGTTAGGAGTTTGAGACCAGCCTGGCCAAAATGGCAAAACCCCATCTCTACTAAAAATATAAAAATTGGGCTGGGCGCAGTGGCTCATGCCTGTAATACAAGCAATTTGGAGGCCAAGGCAGGCAGATCACTGAGGTTGGGAGTTCAAGACCAGCCTGACCAACATGGTGAAACCCTGTCTTTATTTAAAAAAATAAA
>CAUYLG010031720.1:0-38053 GCA_963573385.1 Cacajao melanocephalus | reverse complement strand
TTAGGTTTGCTTGGTCCAGATCTGAGTTCAAGTCTGGGATATCTTTGTTAATTTTCTGTCTCGTTGATCTGTCTAATATCGACAGTGCAGTGTTAAAGTGTCCCACTATTATTGTGCAGGAGTCTAAGTCTCTTTGTAGGTTGTTAAGGACTTGCTTTATATATCTGGGTGTTCCTGTATTGGGCACATATATATTTAGAATAGTTAGCTCTTCTTGTTGTATTGACCCCTTTACCACTATGTAATGCCCTTCTTTGTCTCTTTTGATCTTTGTTGGTATAAAGTCCATTTTATCAGAGACTAGTTAGACTTTTAAATTTATTTCTCTTCTCATTTCTTAAAGACTAACCTTCAGCAGTATTCTCAGTCTATATTTTCTTCTTCAGGGACTCATTGACTCCCAGTGCTTTAACTACCACAGTTATCATCCCTTCTCAAGCCTCCATCTTTGGCACAAATTTATCTCCTGAATTTTGAATTCATATTTTCAGCTCTTATAAAAAATTTCTTTTGCATTCCCCATAGTAGCCTAAAATTCAGCAGGCTAAAAGAAATATACCCTTACACCCTATATCTCAATGCAATTTCTCATTCCACATTATCTCTTGCAATGAATAGTTCACCAATCAACTGGCCCTAATGGTTATCTCCTATCTCTTCAGCAAAGTTAAAAGTAAGTTTTAATTATAATTATGTAAGGCTAATGGTGGTAAAAATTCACATGATTAACCTTATGTTTTAGAAGAATCATACAAAACCAGGCACGGTGGTTCATGCCTGTAATACCAGCACTTTGGGAAGCTGAGGTGGGAGGATCACTTGAGAACGAGAGTTTGAGGTTTGAGACCAGAACAGACAACATAGCGAGATCCCATCTCCAAAAAAAAAAAAAGAAAAAGCAAAGCAAGGTGGTGCACACCTAAAGTCCTCTAAAGTCCTATCTACTTGGGAGGCTGAGGTGGAAGAATCACTTGAGCCCAGAAGTTCACAGCAACAGAAAAAAACTACATAGATCAAGCATTTGGCAAAAATAGATTCCTGTCCCAATTCTATCACACGCTGACCAAAGGACCTTCTTAACTTATGTAACTTCTCTAAACCTTTGTTCTCTTATCTCTGTAACTGGGATAATCCCACCTTCTTCAAAATGACAGTAAAGGTGAGATGATACATAGACCTGTAATTCTGCTAGCATTGTATAATCCTTCTAAGAAAGACTGCATCCCTCTCATTTCCCCTCCTTTCTCTTTTATAGTTTGTTAACATGATCTCATTTGAGCTTGTAATAAGTCAGACACATATAGGCAGACAGAGATGAATAAAACTAGATCCTTGGTTTAGCAGCTCACTGTTAAGTGGGCTTATGCATGTGTGTGTTTGTGTGGAGAGGCTAGCATGTAAACAAATAATTCAATGTAGTGCAATACAAAATTTTATGTGTTCAGTTCAATTTCCAACTCCCTTCCTTTCAGGGTCTCCTGAGCCTTGTGATTAAGTCAGGGTAGAAGTGGTAACACTTTGAGGGAAAGCTCTTGATTGTGTTCTTTGTGAACTATTATGCATCTGCTTATCAAAATCTGCCACATCAAAAGTAATTAAATTAATAACTGACATCAGACCTGTTTTGAACTTACTTATGAAGAATTGTCCTGGAGTCTTTTGTGACTTTAGGCAAATTAACTAAATTCTCTAATTTTCATAAAAATAATAGTACTTACTAAAAACAACTATCTTAAGAGATTAAATAAAACAGGTTATTTCTTAGTATGGTGAGTAGCACACAGTAAGCACTTAATAGGGTAAAACCATTAATATTGTTGATGTGACTTCTAGATTAACAAAATGCATTTCCCTTATTCTCAGCCTGAAATGGAATATTCCTGTAGTTTTTATTTCTCTATCTACATGTTGAATTGATTTGGTACTTCTTTGATTGTCCCCATAGGATGAAACTAATATACTCTTCTCTCTCCCAGTGAAGTAATTTCATCCAAAGCTTTCTACAGGAGTAGTGAGGGGAACGTAGTCAGAAGTACTGAAAGGAAACTGTCTATGGCCGGTGAGGGTGGAAACGCTTTAGTTGTTTGTTATGACTGTGTTGTGACTAGATACTCCTTTTTACCCGTTGTAATGTAGATAAAATAACAATGAAAATGGCACCACTGGGGAGGAAACATACACCTCTGTAGTTCTCCTCTTCTTTGCCCCAGCCAGCCCCTCGTTTATTTGACTAGGTAGGACCATTATCCCCCCTCTAATCTCTATGGCTTGTGTTACTTATTATTTGAATTGGCAGTGAAGCCTAGGACAAAGCCTATCTTGGGCAATCAGGCATTGCTATATATAGCACTCAAAAGCATAGGCTATTGTGCCAAATGGTGAGATGTTTTCATTAATAGCAGTAAAAGCTACTCCTGCCACCCCTTATAACTAAATATCTCCCCCAGATGTTTTGTAATCATTGTGTTAATAGACCTCTGCTCAAGTAGTGTGGGCAAACAAACTAGCCATAAGGATGGTAGAGAAGCACTTTAGGGAAATGCCTAAAATGTCTTCATTTTTAGCTGCACCAACCAATGGGATCTCCCAAAGGAAAATGTGAAACTCTCCAGCTGTTGCTGCTGTATTAGAATCCATCATTGTGTCCTCGACAGCAGAAATAGCTGGAAGACATGTACTAAGCAGGAAGATTTTTAAAAAGAGAAACAAAAATGAACAGCCCAGAGGAAGAAGGGATTTGTTAAACCAAAAACAAACTGAATTCCTTTCCCTAGGGTGAGGCCACTTGGGAAAGTGCCTTTCTGCTTCATTCTTTGAAGCAAATGTAGAATAAATCATTGTGTCCATGCGTGAGGAGCAAGCACCCGGGAGAAAGAATGCATCTTCCAGAAATGGTCCTCATCACTAGATTCATGTTCTCAAACTAAAAGAAGCCTACTCCTGGAAACTGAAGGCAGATAACTAGAGGTATATGATGTGCAAAAAAATGAGCATACATACAAGTCTAGAAAAATGATAACATGTATTTATACACATTGTAACATTATAAATATATCCAATAACTCAGTCTCCCATTAAACCAATAAAGTAGGGTTTTTGTTTTTCTTACCTTTTCTACACCTAAAGGAATTGAGGCTCAAGGCAGTCTAACTTTCCCAAGGTCACATAGCCAGTAAACAGGAATTTGGGATTCAAACTCAGGCTGCCTCATTACAAAGCCTGATTCCTTACCTCCCTTGCAGAATCAGTTTTATTCTGCAATAAGTAATTTAAAACATAATTTATTGAAATGGTCTCGATGTATCTTGTAGCTGCAAGCGATCATGGTTTTGTCACTTTTTAAAAAATGGAACTCCAGACAATCTTCTGTTTCAGTGGTAGCTTGCTTTGGCCTTTACTTTCAGACATAGTGTCTGTATTAATCATCCCTACCAGCAGAAATACTTCTAAGGGAATGTTTGAAAAACAGTGTGCTGAAGAATAGATAAAGCAGAGTCTAGGCCCATAAAGAATAAATGTATAAAGAGGATAAGGAGTCGGTGGTGTACCTGGGGTCTTGAGGACAGTTGATTAAGACTGAGTAATATGGCCTTTCCAGTTAGCCTCCTTGAAAAAATTTCTAAAAGGAGTGAGGCATACATGGAAGAATAGCTCCTTGGTGAAGAAAGTCCCCTGTGCTAACTCATTACACTACTTCCCAATGCCTTCATGTAAAACTCTGGTGAATCTGGGTTGGAGCATATGACTTAGGATCTAAGATCTCAGGGGGACTCTTTGTCCCCTGCTAAAAAAAATGACTGGGTCTTACTGTATTTGAGCTTCTATGTGATTCAGGAACTCAATGCAATAACCAGTGTTGAGTTACACATAGAGAAGAGAGAGAGGCCTTGGACCAACTTATCAACTCAGGCATATAGCAAGCACAGGAGCTAAAAGAGAGCCACAGATAGAGCCACAGGATAGTGATCAACCTTTTAAGTCATGTATGACTCCCAGGCAATGCACTGGATTCTAGAATTTGTCAGCTTAGCAATTTTTCCCTTTCTCTTGGGAACTGAAGGAGCAGAGAGGCAGCACACAGAGTGAGGCCAGTCCCCACTGCCCTTATTCCCCACATGTGGTTTCATCTGTTAACCCAGCTCTGTTTAGCAGCCACTCTTGCAATCAATAATTCAGAGAGATAAATATTTTCCTTAGATGTGGATCCTATTAGAGTTTTAGGAAACATCTGCCTCTATTTCCACCAGCTGCAAGTAAGTTCTTATCATTGTCCTGTGTTCCTGTATCTTCCTATGACCGATGAGATGGAAGGTTTAACCAATGATCTTAGAAGTCCCTTAAATGAGTAAGGACAATAATTAACTTCAAATCCACACTGTAAAATAAGCCAAAACTTCGTGTTCTGGATTCTATTTCTACTTCTTAAACTATGTCTTGCTGTATTCCACTGAGAAATGCATTCCCCCCAAAACTTCCAAAAATCTAGATTTAAATCAGCCTTACTCCTTGCCCCTGAAGTATTAGGAACCCCCGATGTCCTTGAATATTGCTCCAGACGCAGTCTCATTCCAGGCAGCATGGGTCATGTCTTCAGCAGTTACGTCATAGGTTATTTTCCCTTAGAACAGGCCTATCTTCTGAATATGCTAATGCTGAAAGACTGAAACCAGTGGTTTCTCCTAAGTTCATATTTCTGGAGTTCAGTGATTCCACAATCACATAAGTGTAGAGGAACCTCAATCCCATGCCAAAGAAATTTAGTATGATATATACTTATTACAGTAATAGGCTTTCCCAAGCAAAGGTGATGTTTCTCTCATTTTCATCTAAATATACTCCTATCTAGCAAAATAAAACATAGACAATATGAGAAAAAAAAGTAGTTATTTTTAGTTTCACTTTATTAAAATGTCATTGAATACATGCCACTTTCCTAAGACCAGGGTGGGCTTTTTGTTTACTTGTTTGTTTGTTTTTGAGACAGGGTCTCACTTTGTCACCCAGGCTGCTAGAGGACAGTGGGGCTATCACAACTCAGTGTAGTCTCAACCTACTAGGCTCAAGTGATCCTCACACCTCAACTCCCTGCTGAGTAGCTGGCACTATAAGAATGCACCACCATGCTCAGCTAATTTTAAAAACTTTTTTGTAGCAACAGGGTATTGCTATGTTGCCCAAGCTGAGGCCACAATGTTGCATGATCTTCTGAATAGTCATTATGATCACATGGGCTTTGCTCAGTTCAAAAGAGCCTCTTAGCTCCGAAGTATTTCTGCAATTGTTCCCAGGTCTGTGCATTCAGAAGTCCAGTATAAATAAGTTATTGACTGTAATTCCTACCCAAACCCTTGCATTCTATTAGTTTATGCTTGTTAATTTCCAAGGCTTGGATTAACCTTCATACTTCAATGGTAGCACAAAAATTCCACCACATCTGCTACCCCTGGACCCTACTTGCCCTATATAATTCTCTTAGATCTAGTTCACAAACATGATAGAAATGGGGTTGGGTGAGAGACATCTAGAAAAAAAAGTAAAACAATCAAACTGGACAATCCATCTGTGAAATCTCCTCTTATTCAGAATAAACCCAAGGACCGTAAGTCTCACACACTGTGGTTTACTGCCTTCCATGGCTATAGCTGAAGGACCAACCTGCAAGAGGATATTTGAAACAGAATAGAGAATGGAATGACTAGCTAGGACAGTAAAGCTCTTCTAAGAACCGGTGTTTGAAAATCCTGTGACCAGTGCTTCTGTATGAAGTGTGAATTCTCCCCTGGGCATCTAATTTACCTCCACAAGAAGAACAGCTGCTCTTGTCCAAAGTCTGTAAGGAAAACTGCCCTACTTTCCCTTTGTTCCTCTAAACTACCAATTCTGTTCTGCTTTGCTAAATATAGGAGTCTAGTGTCTCAGTGTCATCGTTTTTCCTAAATGCCCCTGAAATCTATACCTATATTTTAGATATATATTTGCCAGCTTCTCTCTACTTCACCTTTACGTACATCAATGTCACTGTAATGTGAGGAAAGACCTGTTCAAAGTATCCCTACCATTGCTCCAAGCAATGAAACAAATAGTAAGGAAAAATGTGTTTCTCCTGCATACTTAGGACCAGACTGGCTTAGGATACAAACTGAGACAAGGCCAATAGCTTAAGACAAGGCACCTTAGTAGTGGGGGGGAAAAAAAGCATGAAAGTCCCCAGAAAAACACCTGACTTGGCCTGAGATGCAAGCTCTTGTTCAATTTATACATCCATCCATCTCTATAGGGAGAAACAGAAGACTAGAAAAGATACATGACAATGTGCACCAAATTCAGGATTTGCTGGGATCTGTTGACCCAATCAAGAAAAGAAGGAAGAAATAAGAAACTTTGCATGGAGGGTTGGTTACACCTAATAATGAAGATTTCCCAGCAAATGTCCTGGACTTTGCAAATCCACTTTGGAATTTCCTGTATCTCTTCTCTCTCTCTCTTTTTTTTTTTTTTTTTTTTTGAGGTGGAGTCTCACCACTCTGTCACACAGGATGGAGTGCCATGGTGCCATCTCAGCTCACTGTAACCTCTGCCTCCCAGGTTCAAGTAATTATCCTGCCTCAGCTTCTTAAGTAGCTGAGATTACAGGTGCATGCCACCACACCCAGCTAATTTTTTATATTTTTTAGTAGAGATGGGATTTTGCCATGTTGGCCAGGCTGGTCTCAAACTCCTGACCTCAAGAAATCTGCCCACCTTGGCCTCCCAAATTTCTGGAATTACAGGTGTAAGCCACTGCGCCCAGCTCCTTTACTTTTGAGAATAAAAGAAGAGTGTAGGTGAATAGGAAAGAAGAGAAGCTGAAGTTTTTTTCTGTCTCAAGTGATAAACCTATGGGAGAGTTAAAATGTGAGAACTATGTTGAATTTTACTCAATGGTACTTGGTTAATAAGAAGTGCAGTAAGGTTTAGAGATGTTGAAAAACTTGCCCAATTTAACATCAAGTTTTTAAATGACAACACAAATGTCCATTGATGCATGTTTTCATCTGACTGACAACAAAGCTTTTTTGGGGATCTGTGTTTACAGGTTTTCTATTTTTTAGGATCAATTGGACATTAGGATTTTAATCTCTTCCTCTTTAAATATTGGCTTTATCTTCTCCCAATCGTGGACAGTACCAAAACAGTTTGTGGGTGACATTCAGCCTGCAGTCTGGCTGTTTGTGACTTCTGCTGAGTCTAATGGCTTACAGTTTATAGTAAGAATATAAGCATATAAGTTCAGCAAGCAGGTTAAGAATACAGAAACAAAAACCCAGTTTCATGTTTTGTATAATTCCATATGGCAGTCTCTTGTCACTCATTATAAATATTCATTGTATGCATTTTATGTGACTGACACTATGCTAGATACTGCAGTAATAAATAAGATATAAGGTCTATGGAAAAGAGACAAGATAAGAAGCAAATAAAATTTAGTGCAATATGCATTCTGTAATAAAAAAAGGACAAGGTTCTAAGGGAGAGCAAAGAAGTACCCAAGTCTTAGAGGGTGATTCTTACTGGAACAATTGATATCTAACTTGGGATATTATGTAAAAGGGTTCAGCTCATACGAACTTCCCAAGATACCGGAAATCATCATCCCTTCTGGAAACTGAGGTCGTGAACAATGTGGTTCAATAGAATAAAGGGCTAAATGACAAAAGCCGTGGTTGAAGAGCTGGGAAGACTCCACATCATGAGGGGTCTTAGAAAACCATATTGAGCCCATTTCAAGTACGGACCCAATCCTGAAGACAGAAGAATGAAGGGATTTTTGGGAGAAACACCACAATTAAATGTAGGTACTGGATTCATCTGTCTAGCCACACTGTGGAGAAATAGACTGGAAAGGTCAAGACTGAAGCCTTGGAGAGCAATTAGAAGGCTATTACTAGAATCAGGGCAGAGAACAATATTCCTACAATAGCTTCATTAATGGTAAATGTAAATGGGAAGAGAAGAGATGCTCTTCAGAAGCAGAATCAACAAGTTCACTTGGTTAAAAGGGGCTAAGGAAGATTTGTAGTTTAAGATGTCAAGAGACTAATAGAGATAGGAACAATGCATGGAAATACTGAGGGAGGAGTCTGCGTCAGGTCTTGAAAGCCTTGCAGCTTTCTTAAGTTCCTTAGTAGTTCAGTGGCAGAGATGTCAAAGAGGGACTGATTCAGAATTGGGGTTTTATTGTGTAGGTGAGTGGTTAGAATGGCATTGCACGAAGGCTCAATTGGATAGAGAAGAGAAAACAGAAAAGGGATAATAGGAAGCACACACAGGTAGTTCTAGAGACCAGATGTCAGACTTTCAGTTTCTGGTTTGGATGTGAAGACTTTGGAGCTTGGAAATCATTATTCTCATTGTCCACACAAGAAAAAGGTTGAACAAACTGGAATTCAACAACTCCTTTTGAGTCCATCAGAGAACTGAGGTCAGAGAGTGCACCACCACCCCCAGAAACAGGCAAGCAGATGCAGAGAATCAGGCAAGCAGATGCAGAGAATCACAGCTTACCAGAACAGAAGTCCAGGACCAGAAATCTTGGCAGGAACCGGTGCCAGAGTAGGAAAACCTGAACTGTAATAGATGAATGGCTAGAGACTCAGTGTGATTAAGTTGGAGAGTTCAAAACTCTGCCCCCAGGCAGTCTTACGAGTGCCCCCACATTCTAGTGAGTTTTACCTTCAAGAGCTAAACCAGGCATGTTCTCACAGGAGTCACAAAACAGGGTGGGATGACAAGAGTAGCAGCCATTTCCAAATATTCCCAGAGCATTCCGCTCTTAGCAAGGCTTGTCCTCAGGAGAAACTACTTTTCCAGAGCCCAATCCACCAGGATTTTCCACAGTCTAATGGACCTGGGGGAAGGCAAATACCAGGCATCAGCCTGCTGTAGTCTTCCTGTCTCACCCAAGGGAGAAAACAAAACAGAGAAGCTCACGGAGACCTAACTGTAGGACTACATGACAGCACATCTACATAAGGTTGAAGGTCCGGAGATACTGAAGAATTTCATGAGAAACCTGAACTATAAGTTGGTGATCAGAGAGAAGGAGAGTGAAATTTAAGATTTCCGAGGCAGACCGATGGTGTGGGTGATGCCCAATGCATAATGTATAATTTGTCGACAATGTCTAAAAGAACATTTAGAAAAGGAATGAAAGAGTTGACCTGCAGAAGGTGCAAGGCATTAAGAAAGGCTGGCTGACTGGCTGGCCGAATAATATACACAAGTATTTAGAGGTAACACCACAAAATAACAAAGCTTACCAAAATGTCTGTTAGTCGGGTTGTGGTAGACATTCAGAAACTTTCTGACATGATTTTCCTATTCATAAAGGTCATGCTATATATTCAGACATCACCATAGCAAAACTCAGAGCTAAAACTATTCTATGGTAGTGCAGGTTTATGGGAAATCTCCAAGGTTTTATTAACTTGTGGGTCAGAATTAACCAGATGATGCTGTTCTTTTTGTTTTATCTCAGGTTACAAAGTATTATTTTGTGTGTCTTTTGTTGCTGTTTTTCTTCCCTTTGTCTGTGGTGTGTGAAATACTTAGTTCTGTTGAAAATATGGCAAAGTGGCATTTGTTTGAAAAATTCTGCAAGTTTCATTTCTGGTACAGGACTCACTAGAAATCATGACAGTCATCAATCCTTCTCCATTATAGTTGATCCTAATGAGCCCACTGTTATCTACATACTACCTTGTTCCTTGCAAAGAATCAATGAGAAGCAATTGCACACATCAATGGCTTTCTCCTTTATTTCATAAATGTCTGGAAATAGACATTCCTGTTCTTTGTCTAGGAGATAGACTCCTAAAATAAATACGGCCACTCTAACATTCCTGATATAACTTATGCCATTTGTAGAGTCACCCTGAAGCACTTTTAAGAAGTTTCCTGTAGAAAATAGCAAAGCAAAACCAGACAAAACACCAAAAAATTAAAAATCACATATCTATGGTTTTCTGGCACATTTCATATTCACTTGTTTAAATGAGGACTATTTCCTGTAATGGAATAATATGCATTGGTTTTGTGACAGTTACTAGTTTTAGGTTAAACTTTTCTTATTACCAAAATAACCTCATAATCATGGATGATATAGATATATAGTATACAGAAGATAGACAGATAGGTGATAGAGAAAAAAAGAACATAATAAATATAAACTATGAGTATACCTACAGTCAATTATGATAGCTACAAAACTGAGGGTGTTTAGTATCTGTGCACTTATACCTATGCTGCTGGTCACACTATTAGAGAAGAGATTTGTATAAGGTTACCTAAATTCAATTTATATTTGTTATAGAATTGAAACCCTAAATGAATGATACGAATGAGAGCTAAGGATCAAATATGACACAAATTATAAGCATTGGGAATGGAGAAGATATAGTCACTGACAGAGGCAGAGAAAAGAAAGAAAAAATGAAAGTAAGAGTAAAAAAATAAGTGGGGCAGGCCTGGCCAACATGTTGAAACCCTGTCTCTATTAAAAATACAAAAATAAGTCAGGCATGGTGGTGCATGCTTGTAGTCCCAGCTACTTGGAAGGCTGAAGCAGGAGGATCTCTTGAACCTTGGAGGTGGACGTTGCATTGAGCCGAGATAGTGCCACTGCACTCCAGCCTGGGCGACAGAGTGAGACTCCATCTCAAAACAGTAAAAAAATAAGCAGTGCCTATATTTTGTTATGTTCAGTTAAGATGACAAGTGACACAGAGAGGAAAATATAATGGAGACAGCTGGAAATAAGCAAGTACAGAGAAGAGAGAAAGATTCACATGGAGAGTTCTACCTGTGAGTTATTAATGTAGATGGGAGTTAATGTGAATGCAGAAATTAGATTTTCCAAGTAGGACAGAAAAAAAAAAAAGAGAAAGGAAAGACAGGAAAATTAAAAAGAGATTCCTGAAAAGAACTGATGATGTGAGAAAGAGCAGTGAATACTCATTAAAACAAAGTTGAAGATTCAGTTAAAGGATCAGGTAATGCAAATGAATCAGAATAACTCAATTCTTGAAAAAAGAGGAAGAGACTATGCAAGGTAGTAAGCACAAGATGAAAACAGCCCCTGCCCACCCCTCATTCTTTGGTCCTGTAAGAAAATGTTTACCATAAGTTTGGCATGACCATATTTCACCATATTTTACCATAAGTTTGGCATGACCATATTATTTCATAATAATAGTTTCTGTAATTTTTTCTTCTTGTAGAGTGATTTCTTTGTCTGTCACACTATCAAAACCTATCTTTCTCCTGACAACAGATTTAGAATTTGTTCCAGTCTCCATATTGCCATCATCCTGGCTCTTACTCTAATCTAAATTACCATCTGCCTTCTATTGTAAATATTTCATTCTTGTGGCTATCAAATATTGTTGAGCACCCACCATGAGCCTGATATTTTGTTGAGGCCTAGGAGTACAGAAATGCCATCAAAGAGCTAATAATCCAATGGTAGCAGATTGAGATATTTGCAAATGAAAATATTAACTATACGATGGCAAAAAGTCCCATGAAATAAAGAGACATAAAGGAGAGAGTGATAGACTTGTTACTGGAAAGGAGTCCTGGTCCAGACCCCAAGAGAGTATTCTTGTATCTCCTGCAAGAAGGAATTCAAGGCGAGTCCCTAAAGTGAAAGCAAGTTTACTAGGAAAACAAATGAATAAAAGAATGACTACTCCATTGGAAGAACAGCCATGAGGGCTGCTTGTTGCCCATTTTTATGGTGATTTCTTGAATATATACTAGACAAAGGGTGGATTATTCACGCGTTTTTCTGGCAAAAAAGTGGCCATTTCCCCGGAACTGAGGATTCTTCCCTTTTTAACACCACATAGGGTAACTTCTTGACGTTGCCATGTCATCTGTAAACTGTCATGGCCCTGATGAGAATGTCTTTTAGAATGTCTTGCACAAAGGGTTGGGAGTAGCATAGGGGAGTGAGTTGAAAGAATTGTCAGAACATTGCATTATAATTAACATATAATGAGCAGTGAGGAAGACCAGAGGTCACTCTCTTTGCCATCTTGGTTTCGGTGGGTTTTAGCCGGCTTCTTTACTGCAACCTGTTTTATCAGTAAGGTCTTTATGACCTGTAATCTGGTGTGGACCTTTTATCTCATCCTGTAACTAAATGCATAACATTCTGGGAGTGTAGTCCAGTAGGTCTCCGCCTTATTTTACTCCATTCAAGATGGAGTTGCTCTGGTTCAAATGCCTCTGGCAAATTCTACCTGAAAATTGTCAAGAGAAGCCGTCAGAAAGGAAGTGAAACTCTCTATGTTGTTGTAAAATAGAGATTAAACTAAGAGAGGGAGAGAAGTATAAAACCACAGTAGAGAAGCCATCATGAATAGAGTTTTGGATGTCTGCTGTGTTTATCTCTACCGTTTTGAAGGTCAATTCAGGGCAAGACATGAAATACACACACACACACACACACACAATCTTATGACCATTCTTTCAACTCACACCCCTATCCTACTTCCAACCCTTTCTGCAATGCCTCATATATAGTAGATACCTGTTGACTATCTACTGGAAGAATGTACAAATGGTACTACAGCTTTGTCAGCTGCTGCTTATTGTAAAAATAAGAAATAAGCTTTCTTCTAAGTGAACAGTAACTGCCAAATTCTCTTTTTGCTGTATGTTTGTTAAGCTGCAATAATAACTAGGAACTCCTGCCAGCACCAGAATATCACATAAATCAACGCTCAAAAGCAATATTATCGTACACCATCTTGCTTTTTGGCTTTTATTTCAGGACTCCTGAAGTCTGCCAATGAATAGATCATTTATATTCACACATTTATTTTTTATAGTTTTCATAATGAAAACTAGATTCCTACTATTGCTGTATATGTACTCAGCTTTTGTAAGCCAGACTATGTAGAAGATGAGTTGCTCCAAGTTGTAATGCAAATTGCTTAGTGCACTAAAAAGACATTGCTTTTCCCCATGTAAATGTTTTATTTGCATTTTAAGACTCCTGTGAAACTCTATTAACCATCATTCTTTTATCTTAGTAATTTCCTCCTCATGGAGTTTTGGGGACACAAAATAGAAGCATTTATTTCTTATGTATTATAAATATTTATAATAATTTTAGGGAAAAAATCTAACAATATCATTGCAAGAGTAACAGAAAACCAACATACAAGAAAAAACAAACAGGAGAGATAGAGCAGGGAAAAATCTAGGTTCCCACTTCTCTAATAAACCAACTGTTTTCATTTACAATGGTTATTTTTAGACTTCAAATGCATTCATTGTTAAAGAACAACTGAGGAATTAATTTTATGTGAGCATAACAGTCAGTTTTATCTTTTCTGTAATATAACTATCTTCTTGGGGATGAGACTCAGATGGTTCCCAAGGTTCATCTTCTGTGCATTTTCTCCCTTCCAGCTCTCAGGCTGCTCTCAGAGGCCTAGCTTAAGGGACAATATTGTAGATGATTGCATTAGCCAACCATCTTACTTGCCTTAGCAACTGTTGCCTTTTGAGGCCAGCCAAGTTTTATTCGAGATAAGGAAAGATGAGTGACTATTTTAAAGAAAAGTAATGATTGAGAGGTGGCACTGCAGTGTCCCTGGCTCGTTTGATTCTGGGACCCACCTCCTATGTATCATGAGGCTTGAGTAACTTAACTTTGCTGAGCCTTACTTTTTTAAAAAAATTGTAATATAGATATAATCGTAGCACTTACCTTAAAAAGTTGAGTAGTAGATGATTTAACTTTGCAAAATGCTTAGAAAAGTGCTAAGCACCCAATTAACACTTAAATACTAATTTTTTTTCTAAATCTGAACCATATTCTCCCTCTCTTACCTACTACCAATTATGCTTTCTTATGTGTGAAGAGAAATAATCAGCCAAGCATGGAATGTTACATGGACATATTAAATATGGATTCTGGTGGGAGTTGGCCATTTAATAGTAAGAATAGATTCCTTCTGTTTTGCAATGTGATGGCATATAGCCATAGAGTTCCATTTGGTCTGAGCTGTGCTGAAATCTGGTTGAACCTATTCCTCTATACATGTCTCAAAGTATTATGAAACTCTCTCCTTATACTGGCAAGGAAGGTAAATATGACTTAGCAAAATAAGTACTTCATTTCAAGTCCCAGCCTTATATTTTGCTAGCTCTGGGACTGAAAAATTGCTTCCCTTTATGAACCTTATTTCAATAAAATAATGAGTTATCTTAAACAATCCATTAGGTTTCTGGGAGCCCTGTCTAAATTTTCATGTGGATTAACCCATGCCAGAAATTTCAGGAACATGATATGAGTCAAAAAGAAATTAAATGGGAGGCAAATACAAATTCTGCTGTGTTTCTTGTCTTCAATATGTCATCACAACGTACCAGGAGAGTAGTAACAATGTCCAATCTTGATAAATAGCAGCATTTTCTGATTCTGAAAATTTCTTATTTTTATCTTCATTCATCTATTCATTTAATACTTTCTTTAAAACAAACACCATATTGTGGGAATATGGAAATAGAATTAGGATTTCTGACCTCTAGAATATGGGGACCCTAATAGGTGACAAACAAACATAGATAAATTATTGCAATTTGATATGCTGACAGCTATGTTTAGTGTGTACAAAGCGGGAGCATGGAAACAGAAGTAGGAAGCAATGAGCTTTAAAACCAGGCAGAATTCCCACTCAGCTGTTTATAAATTATGTAATTTGGGGCAGTTTGCTTGATTCCTCCGTTTTGTCTTCTGAAATATCGCTTGACAATGTTTTGTTTTGTTTTGAAGTTATTTCTTTAAGCCATTTCCCACCAAAAGCTAGGGGATAGAAGATTAGCATAGTAGTCATCATTTGATACAAGTGAAGAAGGTGAGCTTAAGGTTCCCTATACTTTTTCTGGTCTGTGTGCAGAGTAATGATCCAACCAGTGCTGTAGTCCCCAGTGCCAGGGTAGTGGTCCAGATTCTTTTCATTCACTTTCATAGCTAGTTGGAGGCCGATTCACATGAAAGTTATGGCATAAAGTGTGGTTACCATTTCTGCAGGGAAAGGGCTTGGACCTGATGGGAGATAAGAGTAGGAGGCAATGAACTCAATGAACTTGGGTCTCTTATGCTCTCAGTAATGCAACTTCAGAAACTCATTCAGCATGCTCACTCCCACCCCAGGAGCCATAGAGTAGATAAGGGCATTCCACAGGCAAGCTGAGCCCTCCTCACCTTGGGTCCACTCAACAGAGGTCCCCAGCTCTGGGGAGGACTGACCCTGTAACTGAGAAGCCCAGGAGGCACAGGTGCCTCCATTTTCAACCTGGACCTGACTGTTTTTATGATTAATTATCTAATCTGTGTTTAGCCCACTGTTGTGCAGAAGCCCACCTAGTATCATCAGTTATCTTCCTTGCTGCCTTCTAACCAAGGTGACCCTTGATCTGGGCCTTGAAAAGAATTAGTTTGCTTAGTAGACACAATGAAATGGTTATGGGAGAAGGGTGGGATGGTGGTAGAATAATATATACAAAAACATATTTATCTCTAGAGAGTAGTTCCCTATTACTAGAGAAGTAATATAGAAGGAATACTCTTTTCAACTTTCATGGGAAGTATATGGAATACAAGGTTATAAAGAGAATTTGTTCTCAGATAGAAAAAGGTTTTGCCTATCGTGCTATCTTGTAGACAGGGAGGAGGCATTGAAAGATGATGAGTATATTCTTCTTAAATACATACTCCTAAGATTATGTTGGCATTAATGCGGTGACTGGGTTGGAGGTTGGGCAGGAAGGAGGGTGGTAGAAATTGCTCCTGGAACTTTTTGTGTTGAGTCTGGGGAGCAGGGAAATACAATATAGGAATAATATGGATAAAGTGATGAGAGATAAACATAAATAAGGTAATATCTTCAGAAAGATTGAGTTTGGGGTGTGAGGACAAGGGGTAGTGTTAACAAGTATACTGTAGAATTTACTAGAAGTTTATGGATATATTTTAATGTAATCAAAATTGACAGATCCATGTTTTAATTTACTTTTAAATATAGTATTTTGGAATAAGAGAGAGAAAATCAAACAATGTGCTTCAAATTAGAAGACTTTGGTGGATAAAAAGGAAAAAACATGTTCAGTGATGAACTGTTGCTTATCATTTACAAATAATTTTTTACATTTTAAAACTAAACTACAAGTAGGAAAATTTCAGTTTCATGATCATTCCTCCTGTTTGACTATTCTTAAAAAGAGTTTCTGAAATTGAGTTTTGAAAAACAGTTATTCCTTGGGTAGAAAGTTATTAAAAGCAACAAGATGGTTCCTTGGTAGAAAGTTATTAAAAGCAGCAAGATGGTTCCTTGGTGAGAGAAGTTTGGGAACTACTAGATCTCTTACATATAATCTTCTATGAGTTTTAGTATAGTGTTGTACATTATGAATCTTCAAAGAGAAAATATTTCTCAGGCTCATTTCTTCTCAGCTTTATTGAAGTATGACTAATAAATAGAATTGTATAAATGTTAGGTGTACGGTGTCATGATTTGACATATGGATTTTGAAATGGTTACCACAATCAAGTTAGTTAACACAGGGATCAGCTCCCCTAATGTTTAGTCCATTCTCACACTGCTATAAAGAATTTCCCTGAGGCTGGGTAATTTATAAATAAAAAAGGTTTAATTGACTCACAATTCCACATGGCTGGGAAGCCTCAGAAAACTTACAATCATGGTGGAAGGTGAAGAGGAAGCAAACCTGGACCTTTTCACATGGGGCCACGAGAGGCAGTGAGTGCAAGCAGGGGAAACACCAGATGCTGATGGAACTATCAGATCTTGGAAGAACTCACTATCATAAGAACAGCATGGAGGAAACTTCTCCCATAATCCAATCACTCCCACCACGTCTCTCCCTAAACACTTGGGGATTACAATTCAAGATGTGATTTGGGTGGGGACCAAAACCTAACAATATCATCTCATTATCATTTATTATTTTTATCGTGAGAATTTTTAAGATCTACTCTCTTAGCAAATTTTAAATGTACAATACAATATTGTTAATTATAGTCAGCATGCTATATATTAGATGCCCCAGATTTATTCATCTTATGACTGAAAGGTTATACCCTTTGACCAAGATTGTTTAACAGTGGAATCTATTCTAGTCTTCCCCACCTTCATCATTATAGATGTAATGCTCTAAACTACAGACTTAAGGGAATCCTGTGTTGTTGAGGTTTATTTCTTTGCTTGTTGTTTTTGCTTTTAAGTTGGGTATATGATGATTAAAAAATTAACAGGTAAAGAAGACTTTATGATAAAAGATATTTTTATCCCCAGCCCTAGACCCAGAGGCAGTCTCTCTTGTTTCTGTTTTTAGTTCTTCTAGTGACTTTTTCTATAACTCTAGGTAATACATCTTATTAACTTAATTCATCAACTTTAGATAATATCTATTGACTCCGTAATATGAAGATAAGTATTCAGTTCACATGCCTGATTGCTGTCGTTCCTTTCTACTAATAACAACGTTTGATATTTATAGTACTGTTTTATCTTTTCTATTGATTACCATTGCAATCTAATATAATAATTTTATATCTGGTTCTATTCCATAAAGTTTTGATATTATCTCTTAATACCATTTTTCCTTCTGCTTTCTGAGACTTATCATCTGACAGCTCCATTTTTATTTTTGCATGATCAAAATTCTTAATATTTATCTTCTATAACCACAGTCAATTCTTTGTGACTGTGCATTGCTTGAATACAAAAACCCACAAAGTTGAAAATAAGCTAAAAGCATTTGCATTAGTATGACTAAGTAGGTATCCTTCGGTGTTGGAACAAAAAGAAATTTCCTTCTGTGGGAATCTAATGTCAAGACGCTTTGGGCTACGTAAAGGAAAATGTTCCCAGAAACACATTTCTATTAATTCCTTTTTTTTCTTCGCACTCTGTCAGTAGTCTCAAATCCATTGATATTTTAAGTAACTTCTTATTTGGGCCATTACCTGATTTCATAGTAATCATGAAATCATGGTGTGTTTCTTTCTTGCAGAGTTTCTAATTACTTTTATGTTTCTCTTGCATCATTTGTTTTTAAAATATTATAATCTCCCCTGAGATCCTAATTATGTTTTCTTTTCTGTCAAGTGACTCCTCTTACCTCTGCAGTACCTGCCTCCTGCATCTCTGTCTATTGAAGGCTTTTGTACTCTTGTACCAATAAGGAGTAGTGATTTTTACTCTAATTACTCAGGCTTAATCTGAGGACTTCTCTTCATGGTTCTACTATGCTGAATTCAGATTCTATGTTTTATTTACCTTTTCTTGTTTGTATAGTTACTAGAATATATCCCAAAGGAACTTTGTAAGGAAGGGTATTTGGAACAGGAACTTTCTGAATATTTTGTGTTTGAAAACAATATTGACTTATCATCATACTTTATTGGTATTTTAGCCATGTATCAAACACTATGTGAAAATGAATTTCCCTAAAAATATTAAAGATATTGCTCATATTGTTTTCTGGCATCGTCAATAATTAGTAATAGAAACTGATAAAATCTCATTCTTGTTCCTTTATATGTCACTGTTTCTCCTGCTTTCTCTCTCTTTGGAAGCATTTAGTATCTGTGTTTCGAAATTCATAAGGATGAAGGTTTGAATTTCATTTTTCATTATTTTTATTATTTTCATGTACAAGTTTTTCAGTGGTCTTATCTGTCTGATGATTTTTATCTTTTCAGCCACAAATAAATTATCATCTTTTACTTGTTTGATCATTTTCTCTCTATTTTCACTTTTGCTTTTTCCAGGGAGTCCTATTGATATCATGTTGAACATATTGAATTGAGCCTCACTGTCTCTTATACATCCTCTTACTTTATTTCTCTTTTTATTGCTATCATTACATATCTGAGAGATTTTCTCATCTTTACATTTAAGATCTTCTGTTGATATTTCTTTTTAAATGTCTATGATCATGTTTTTAATCTCTAATAGTGATTTCTTATACTTTCTTCCCCTCATTACATCAGTTCTCATTTTATGGTTTTAATATCCTCTCAAATTCCTCTGCATTTATTAATTAGAAAGCTGTTTTAAACCATTCTATGTTATTTAAATAATCTCTGCTTTTTTTCCTCAGGGTAAATATTTCTGTTTTGGATTTTTTGGTCATTTTCTATGGTACTAAATTGTCTCATAAACATAATGATTCCGGGTTCTCTGTTCACATTTAATTGTATGGTTCCCATTGCTGTTAGATGATTAAGGCTGCTTTCCTGCTACATTGATCCTCTCAGACTCAGGTTTGTATAATTTCCAGCGATGCATTTTTTCCAAGGAACAGTTCATTATTCAGGGAAATAGTAGAGGAATAGCTAACTAGGTGTCCTGGGAAGAAAAATCCTTGGTCAGGATTCTATCTTGTTTTCCAGTTTTGCAGCTCTGTCTTTTAAAGGATGTTGCTATGACTAACATACTTGGAGTTATTCTGTATGTTTGTAGCTCTGCCCACTAATCTAGAGAAACTATATTATTAATAATTAGAAAATAAAAATAATTAAAAATACTGAGTAAGAACAATATTGCCAGTCGTGTTGGTTCATGCCTGTAATCCTAGCACTTTGTGAGGCCTAGGCGGGCAGATCACGAGGTCAGAAGCTCAAGACCAGCCTGACCAACATAGTGAAACCAGTTTCCATCTCTACTGAAAAAAAATGCAAAAAACTTATTGAGCTTGGTGGTGAATGCCTGTAATCCCAGCTACTCAGGAGGCTGATGCAGGAGAATCGCTTGAACCCAGGAGGCGGGGTTGCAGTGAGCCAAGATTGTGCCACTGCACTCTAATCATTTCAAGAAAAGAAAGAACAACATCAAATTAAATTTATAATCCATGTATATCTACATTGGTGCAGAGAAGTCTCTGAGTCCGTAGTCTAATTTTAAAAATATTACATTGCAAAATGTTGAGATAATTGAGTTGTTCTCTTCTGATATCTTTTATTCTATTATTTTTCTTTATCGTGGTAAAAGAAAGCACAACCTGAGGCCTAATCTCTCAACAAAATTTTTTAAGCGTTTAGTATAGTATTATTAACTACAAGTGCAGTGTTACAGAGAGGATCTCTAGAACTTTTTTTCTTGCATAACCAAAATTTTATACACATTGAATAGCAGCTCTTCATTTTTATCACCCACAGCTCCTTTAAACCATTATTCTACCCTATGCAGCTATGTGTTTAACTACTTTAGATACCTTATATGCATAGAATCATGCAGTATTTGTCTTTCTGTGAATAACTTATTTTACTTAGCATAATGTCTTCAAGGTTCATCTATGTTGTCATGTAAGACAGAATTTCATTCTTTTAAGGCTGAATAATATTTCATTCTATTCACATGTATGCATGTACCACATTTTCTTTACCCATTCATTCATTGACGGATTGATAGACATTTAGTTTGTTTTTATGTCTTGACTTTTGTGAATAATGTTACAGTAAACACAGGAATACAAATATCTCTTCAAGATCCTGATTTTTTATTCTTTTGGATAAATATTCAGATGGGGGATTGTTGGATCATAACATAATTCAGTTTTAACTTTTTGAGGCACTTCTATTTTTTACAGTGACTGCACCATTTTACATTCCCACCAACAATAAGCAAGGGTCCTAGTTTATCTTTATCTTTGCCAAAAATTCTTATTAAATAATTTATTTATTAATATTATTATGGCCATTCTGACAGTTACAATATAATATCTCACTGAGGTTTTGATTTGTATTATACCAATAATTAGTGATATTGGGAGTCTTTTTCTATACCTGCTGGTAATTTGCATATTTTCTTTGGAGAAATGCCTATTTGTGTGTCCTTTGTCCAATTTTTGATTCGGTTATTTATTCATTCGGGGGTTTCATTGTTGTTGCTCTTGTTTTCTATTGAGTTGTATAAGTTGAGTTCCCTATATTTTGGATATTAACCCCTTATCAAACATGTAATTTGCAAAACTATTTTTCCCATTTAATGGTTTGCCTTTTCACTCTGCCATTTCCTTTACAATACAGTAGTTCTGTGTTTTTATGTAGTTCACTTGTCTTTTCGCTTTTTACATTGTTGTTGCTTATGCTTTCAGTGTCATAGCCAAGAAATCATTGCTAAGACCAACTTCAAGAATGTTTTTCCTTGTGTTGTCTTATATGAGTCTTACAGTTTTAGGTCTTACGTTTAAGTTTTAAATCCATTTTGAATACTATCTGTGTATGGTCTAAGACAAAGATTCAGTTTTATTATTTTGCATGTAGATATTCATTTTTTCTAGGACTGCTTATTGAATAGACTGTCTTTTTCCTATTGGGTATTTCTAGCACCCTGCTGAGGATCAGTTAACTGTATTTGCAGGGGTTTATTTCTGGGTTCTCTGTTCAGTTCCATTGGTATAGATGTGTTTTTATACTGGTACCATACTATTTCATTTTCTGTAGCTTTGTAATATATTTTGAAATCAAAAATATAATTCCTCTAGCTTTGCTCTTAAGATTGGCCATCTGGGGTCTTTTGTGATTCAACATAAATTTTAAGATTTTTTTAAATTCTATGTCTGTAAAGTGGGACATTGTGATTTTGATAGGAATTACATCAAATCAGTAGATCACTTTGGGTAGTATGAACATTTTAGCAATATTAGGTCTTACAATTCATGAACACTGGATGTCTTTACATTCATTTGTGTCTTTTAAAATTCCTTTTGTTAATATTTTTGTAGTCTTTCACTTTTTTCCTCATTTCAAATGGATAGTTTTGCCAGGGATGGTATTCTTGTTGGTGATATTTTTCCTTCAGCACTTTGAACGTATCATTTCATTCTAGTCTGGCCTACAAGTTTCCTGCTGAGAACTCCACTTTTAGTGTTAAAGAATTTCCATGTAAATGGCATTTCCATGTAAATAGCAAGTCACTTTGTTCTTGCTACTTTCAAAATTCTCTCTTTGTCTTAGCTTTTGAAATTTGATTATAGATTATAGTAGTTCTCTTCAATTTGTGGAGGTTATGTTCCATTCCAAGACTCCCAGTGGATGCCTGAAACTGAACTCATTTGCCATCAGTACAACACATTTCTATTCATGTCTTCTACTTACAAATTTCACAGCTTTTCCATCTTACCTAAGCACTTACTATACACCATGTTGTAATTATTGAAGTTTGAGTTGGGAAAGTAAAACTAACACAATTTTTTCCCCTGCAGTTTCATAGATAGAAGATTTGTTCTTACCATAGATCTTAGCAACCTCAGTATACATTTTTCTTCCCTTAAATTGAGAACTGTCACCTTTTTATTTATTGATTGATTGATTTTTAATTGAACTATAAGTTCTGAGGTACATGTGCAGATCATGCAGGATTGTTGCATAGGTACACACATAGCAATGTGGTTTGCTGCCTCCATCCCCCTGTCACCTACATCTGGCATTTCTCCCCATGTTATCCCTCCCTGACCTCTCCACACCCCCTCTGTCCCTCCCTTGCCCCCTCCAACCAACCCCAGTTTGTGTCCATGTGTTCTCACTGTTCAACACCTGCCTATGAGTGAGAACATGCCGTGGTTGATTTTCTGTTCTTGTGTCAGATTGCTGAGAATGATGGTTTCCAGATTCATCCATGTCCCTACAAAGGACACAAACTCATCATTTCTTATGGCTGCATAGTATTCCATGGTGTATATATGCCACATTTTCCTTGTCCAGTCTATTGTCAATGGGCATTTGGGTTGGTTCCAGGTCTTTGCTATCATAAACAGAGCCTCTATGAACATACGTCACCTTTTTATTTAAAAGAAGTACTTCGTGGCTTCTCTTCGGCATACCTGAATTACCAGTATCACTGCTCTTGTCCTTTGGGGCTATTGTTAAGTTAAATAAGGATTACTTGAACACAAGCACCACCATGATACCACAACAGTCAATTTTAAAAACAAGTTGGCTACTAGGTGACTTGTAGAAGGGTACCGCAAAGAGTGTGGATACACTGGACCTAAAGATGGTTTATATCCTGGTGGGAAGCAGCTAGATGGTGTGAGATTGTAGCACACTAGGAAGTGTGTGGCAAATAAAGGAAAACATAAAATATTTATTTTTGTAATTTTTCATTTAATATTTTTGAAACATGATTGAACAAGAGTAACTATAGCTGCAGAAATCAAAACCATAAATAAGGGGAAACTACTTTAAAATTTATCTCTCCCATTTTAAATTTGTGAGATTCTTGAATCAGGATGTCTAATTTCATTTCCATATTTGGGAGGTTTTTTGTCCTTTTTTTTTTTGAGGCAGGGTTTTACTCTGTCACCTAGGCTGGAGTGTTGTGGTGTGAATATGCTGACTACAGCCCCAACCCTCTGGGTTCAAGTGATTCTCCAGCCTCAGCCTCTAAAGTATCTAGGACTATAGGCGTATGCTACCACACCTGGCTAATTTTTAATAGTTTTTTTCTTTTCTTTTCTTTTCTTTCTTTCTTTTTTTATTTTTTTTGTAGAGACTGGTCGTAAACTCCTGGGCTCAAGTGATCCTCCAGTCTCACAAAGTAGTGGGGTTATAGGCATGAGCCACCATACGTGGCCCATTATTTCTTTAAATATTCAAGTGACCCTTTCTCTCTTATCCTTCTGAAACCTCCATAATGAGTATATTGGTCCACTTAATGTTGCTTTATTCCCTCTCTTTCATTTCACTTTTTTTTTTTTGCTCTTCTGTGTAATTTAAATGACATGTTTGAGTTCACTGATTTTTTTCTTCTTGACCAAGTCTGCTGTTGAACTGTTAGTTAACATTTTAGTTCAATTATCATATTCCTCAGCTCTAACATTTCTGTTTGTTTTCTATTGATTTGTTGACATTATTTTTAAATATATTGTTTCCATGGGTTTGTTGACCATCTTTATGATGGTTATTTTGATATTTTTTGTCGGGTAATTCATACTTATATGTTTCTGCAGATTTATTTGCTTCTTTATTTGGGCCATGTTTCCCTGTTTCTAGGGGTATTCTCACAATTTAAGTTAATGTCTGTGCATTTTAAAAATCAGCCACCTCTCCCAGTCTTTATAGACTAGCTTCACACATGAGTGAATTGGTGAATTGATCTTTACCAGTTAGTCCAACTAGAGATCATAGGGGCCTCTCAAGCCTTTCTGTGACTGTATCATCTGGACATATGCATTTAAATTCCTAATTAGAGAAAATTGCTGATTTAGTTTTCCAGGAATTCATAATCTCTTATTCTCTGTGGCATCTGTCTGCTCTGTCACGGGTTCTCTGAAGCAGCAGCACACCATCCAGCTGGTTTTTGTTGCTGTTGTCCTCAGTAACATCCAGGCATCTAGAGTATGCCCTGTCTAGTTAGCACTCAAGACAGGCAAGACATGATTCAGTTCGTTACACATACATTGGACATGTTTCCATTGGATGTATGTTTCAGCCTTCTCTTTCTTCGCCCAGGGATAATCTGTGGGCTCTGAGTTTTCCTAATCGTGCCATGCTAAGCTGGGGTGAGGATTTCTGGCAAGTGAATACATACTAATTCAAGCCTTTTCTTTTGGTTTAAGTGACTGTCAGGCATTCAGAGTTTGTTGGATATTGTCAGTGCTGCATGACAAACAAGACAGAAGCCAGTCCCTTGGGCAGCTTCTTGAAAAGCTGGAATGCTGGAGGCATGCTCCACTCCTCTTCATCCCTTCTGTGAAGAAGACTGCTGTTGTACACTCTCCTAGTCACACAAAGCTATGCCAGCCACAGCAAATCCCTTATCATGTTGCTTTGTTCTTAGCAGCCTCCAGACATTGAAGCTGCACCCTTACCATTTATACTGTGAGACAAGACAGAAACAGTTCTGGCTTCCAAAAGCTGGAACATCAGATACACACTCTACTTATTTTTTACCCTGAGGAAGAAGTCGTGAGCTGGGTGTTTTCTCTTGATGTTTACTTTTTATGTTAATCACTACAAAATGTTTTTTATTTTCTAAACTTCAATCAGTTATTATGCAAAAAATGTTTATTAAGATTTCTGAAAGGAAAATAAATTTATTGAAATATAATGATGGCCTTATGTCATTGCAGAAACTGTACATGGCTTTAATGAAATACTACATTTAGAAGATGTTGTAGTGATTAACATAAAAAGTAAACATTTCTGTAATCTTTTATACTGTTCAAAATACTTTCACACAAATTTATACAATTTAATAATCATAGGTAACCTGTGATAGGGTTAAGATATATACTACTACTCCAGTGTAAGTGATGAGGAAACTGAAAATGTGAAAGGTTAAGCAGTTTGTCCAAAGTTAATCAATAACAGAAGTGATAACAAAACTGAGGTTTACAGTCCCCTAATTTAGTGTTATTTTATTATATGATACCTCTGCATCCAGATTGCAACATTACTACCACTTTTGCTGTTACCATTTATAACAGTAAAATTTCATCTTTTAAAAAATAATAGGAGATGCAGAATATAGAAAACATTCAAATGCACTTGGCATCTTTCGATTTATCCACCAGATGTTCTTGCTTCTAATTTATAAAATGGTGTTAACCGGAAGCCCAAATAACAAGGCTTTAATGACAGATTGGAATTGCTCATTCTTTTCCTCAGCCAATTTTTATTCCTTGGCCAATGAACTAATTTTTGAAGGGAACTTAGTTATATTTTTCCCAGTTCACTTTTAGACAATGATCAAAAAAGCAGGAAGAAACATGATAGTGTCTAGGGATAGTTGTTGTAACTGTTTTGCTTGCTGCTTACAAGACATACAAAAAGGCAAAGTGGTGGAAAATGGGTGTTACTTTTCACAGACAGAACATTGCTCAACTTACATGGCTAAAGTGCAGTCATTTATGTGGAATCATTGTCTCCAGCAAGATCATTAAAGAAGATAACTTCTTCTAGACCAGATGGAAATGTTAGCGAGTCAGATCTAAATTCAGGGAAACCATTGGCTACATGTGAATCCCAAGCTGTATGAAAGAGCCTAATCTGATTAAACTTTTGAAAATTGCTTTTGCAGTGAAATTTAGAACACACACCAGAGAAGGAAAGCTTTGGTAGCATACTGAGAGCTGGTCTCTAAGGGTTGACTGGAGAGTTATATTAGGCCACTCAATTTAACCAGCTCTCTCTTTCCATTTAAAGAATAGTAACTACCTTTGTTAAGCTATTTTTATGTTCTAGAATGTGTTGGGTGCCTTGTATATATTACACCAAATTCTGGTAACAGTTTTAGAGTTTGATATGAGGAGGCACTGAGTACTGTGACTAATAATAATAACAATTTTGATAATAAAAATAATTGTTAGAATACTTGTTGCAAACTTATTAAGTGGCAGCCATCAGTTTTTTAACCTTCAAAACAGCTCTTTGTTGTAGGTGCTATTATTCGTATCCCTACTTAACAGGTAAAGAAACAAGCCAAAGAGGTTAAGCAACTTGCCCAAAGTTATATTTGCTAAGGACTCAGAATCTGAACCCACACAATCTAGTTCCAAAGCCTGCACTACCAGTCATGATGCTAGACTGACAAGAACTGAGGAATATAGACTATCCTACCACAAAATAGGAACTTCATAATAATGTGTATAAATAAATTAAGTAAAAATCCTAGATTCACTGAGGAAAACATGGAGGAAGGAAGGAAGGAAGGAAGGGAGGGAGGGAAGGAGGGAGGGAGGGAGGGAGGGAGGGAGAGAGGGAGGGAGGGAGGGAAAAGTTGCCAAAAGTTACTCTGTCTCTCTGACCACAAAGTGATGTCATATTTTTCCTAATAGATACTGTGCCACAGAGTCAGATGTAGGTCTGGCCATATTGATGAGCCTATGAACATTCTAAATGTTGAACTTAAAGATGATTTCTATACAAGGGAGGACAACAGGGCTAGAAATAAAATAATCCAGGCTAATATTTCGTAGAGTGCCATGCATACAGAAAGGGTTAGGTGAGTCCTGGAATGCAAGTTACATCTTCACAGCTGAAAAACATAAAAATGTAGACACATACATACCTCTCTGCATTTTTTTTCTTTTTTAGCCTAAAGTTTTGGGCAAATCAATTTTTTTGTATTTTATTTAGAAATAATTTCAAACTTACAGAAAAGTTGCAAGAATAACAACAGTACAAACAATACCCAATATCTTTTTCTTAAAGTAACCTGTTAACATTTTACTCAATTTGCTTTATCATTTGCACTTCAATGTGTATTTCCTGAAAGCTGAGGTAATCTCTTATACAACCAGAAGCAATCCAATTATATGAAATATGGTAACACTTTTGACTAAAGAGGCATGCATGATAAGTAATATTAAATACTTATTCTTTTATGTTATTTTGTTTTGGACGTTGCTTAATAAACCAAATACACTGTAGAGCAGAATCACATTCTCAGGCTCTTATCAAGCAATAGACTGAGCCAGGAGCCATGAAGCCTAAAATCTAGTGTGCTACATAAAATGAATGAGCTGTGAGTCTGACTCCTCCAAGAATCATGCCATGACATGATTAAACATGTGATCCCTATATTGGGGAAAGGATTGTGTGATGGAAGTGTGAGAAGAGTCACAGAGCCATCAGATTGAGATAAAAGTCTGAGCTTAAGTGAGAGTGGGAGTACAATTTAGCCAAAAGTATCTTAGACTCTTACGCAGGCTGAGTTAGGTTCTGCAGTCTTTGGGGAGGTCTTGAGCCAAAGTAGTCATCAGATAGATCAGATGTTTCCCAGAAATAAATCTGCCTTAGTAGCTCCACTGAACTCAGCCTCTGTCTGGAAACAGCTAAATGGGAGGCATATTCTTAGCACAAACAAATTCCAAAGCCGGTAGCAGGACCTGACGTCTGTCATGCTTCCTTCTCCTTATAGCAGGAAGTCTTCTTGGCCCATTCTAATTACTGTCTTGACTTTTCTGAATATCATGTTTCTGCTGTCAACGAAGTTTTATCACACTGCCCTCCTTTTCATAGATACGTCTGAGAAATAAAATGATATGGATAAAAGAACTTTGTAAAAGTCAAACTTCTATACCAATCTAGAATTGTTGTTCTTATTGCTGTTAGTAGCATCACAAAAGCTTAGTTGATGTAGGGAACTGGAAATAAAGCAATCTCCACAATGTAGTATCTGCATTTGGCCACTGCTTTCTCAGAAGATTAACCTGAAGACTTTATATTGAACCTATCTCTGACTTCTTTTTGACTATCGCTTTCAAGGTGGTTTGTCCTAGAATACAAGTCTTGAGAAAGAAAATACTCTATCGCAGAGCAGTAATGATAGTATAGAAATAATTATGCTTAGGAAGGGCCTGCAAAAAATATGACTATGTCTTCATAAGTATCTTGATCTCACTAAAAGCTTTCAAAGCAAATTATTAATAGTTGAGAATCTTTCTATGCCTCACAGGGGGAATTATTTTTTGCTTGCTTGTTTGTTTAATTGAGGTTGACATATATGCAGTAACACTATATTCTTAGATGTGCTGTGATAAAATGAGGGAAAGCACAGTCTATTGCTCAGAATTCATGGATCCTAGATAGATTGTTTAAACTAAGCTATTTTCTCATATCTAAAATGAAAAATACTATTTGCACATTCTATAACTTATATAAGTAATAGATAATAGGCAAATTATCTAACAGTTTCTGACAAATACAATAAGTGGTGGTCACCATTCTTCAATAAAGAAATGTCTGTTAAGTACTTACTATGTATTAGTTGCTGTGCTAGATGCTGAGCATACAATAGTAAATAGAAGAGGAAACTGTCTTTGCCTTTAAGAAATCTACAACCTAATGAGGAATATAGACAAAGAGGCTATTTCTACAGAATGTGAAAAAGCCTTCAAGGGAGTAATAACAGGGCACCATGGGAATATATATAATCCAATATTGGAAAATCAAGGAAGTCAGAGTGAGGAAAGATATTTAAGAAAGACCTAAGCCTAAGTAGACTTCAATCAACCAGAAGAGAAAGGTAAGAACAGAGGGGAGTTCTTAGCAGAATCTGCATGTGCTAAAGCTGAGAGGCAAGAGCAGGCATAGTATATTCAGGAAACTGGAAGAAAATCCTGATGAAGATTGGAGGTGGGAGAGTAATGGGGAAACAAGTGTGTGAGGTGAAAGGCTTTCAAATCCAAGTTAAGGGATTTTTATCACTAGCCCATATACATATCCAGATATTGACACATAGCAGAGACTTAGTAATTGTTGAAGAAAAGGTATTATTTTTATCATGCTATTGTTTTCTTGAGATTCCCACTACCTTTATTACAAGGGCTTCTTTGAAAAGTATATGTCATACAAAAAACAGTTCTCCCTGAGAGAGAATATTATATATAAAAATCTCCGAAGTCGTATAAATGTCACAAGATCTTTAAAGGTAGAATTATGAATTGAGTTTAGTATTTACTCGTAACAGATTGAATGAATTTTCTAAGTTAGGGAGTTCTGGTGTTCTCATGAAGGTGTCAATTTCAGTTTCTTGTTAATTAAGAAATTCTAGGAAAAGATTCCAAGATACTGTTTAGTTGGACCAACTCAAACCTACATGATCAGAGGTTAGAGCACACACACGCACACGAAATCTTTCCAAAGCAGTTGTTTGAAGTAGTCCAGAAAGATCCACAAGCTACAACATAGATCAAAGAAAAATTAGGGGTAATCTCCAAATTAAGCTGAATTTTCCGTAGGTATTTGTGGCAATTTGCATGTTTGCGGTTTGAGGAGATATGAATAATTGAGTGAGATTAAAATTGTGAAGTCCAAAAATGTTTACTGACAGAGCTTATTTCATTTTTCTCATGCCAGAGAGATGAAAAGATTTCCTCTGATTTTCCTTAAACACTTAATCCACTTCAAAAAAAGGACAGCTGGATAATCCCCACAGGCAAGAAGAATCACTGACTCACCAGAAATACATAGACTTGGGGACAGCAGTAAGGTTCTGAGTGCTAGCTATGTGACTGGTTGGTACATCTGGCTATCAATGTCCATTTTTAAACTTTGCCCCTTTGTCTTTTATATTAATTGATTCCCTATGTTCCATCATCTGTGATCCACATCTGTTGTAATTAAGGGACTGTATAGATAACTAACTAAGACTTGTGCATCAAATGAACATTTTAAAGGCTTGTCAATTACTTCTATGTTGAGTCGTTTTTTTTAAGCGCATGTTTTCAGTCAGGTAAACAGAGACAGATACAACCATGATGGATTATAGTGGAAGCGTCAGTTTTTACATTATAAGCATTGCACAACAATGAAGTAACAGCACCAAATAAAAAGTCAAGCAAGGGCAGTCCAATATGGGGCAACTCAGCTGATGAAAAGTTCATTCCCTACCAGAAATATTCTCTGATCAGGACTCATTCTGACAGGACTGGGCTTGGGAGGCAGACAGACACACCTGAGCATAGACTTCCGCTTTGCCACTTCTCAGTTGTGTGGCCTTGTGTGAGCGATTTACCTAATATTTTAAGCTATGGTGGCTTTACCTTTGAAATGTAAAGAATGATAGCTAATTTCAGGTTTATTTGAGAGTTCAATAAGAAAATAAATGTAAAATACCTAGTATGCTAGACATTTATTATACGGTATTATAATTTATTATTATTGCTATAATTACTATAATTATTAATACTAATATTAGTTATAGAGTCATCATTTGATATATTTTAGTCATTTAGCTGATAGTTGAACTCACTAAGTTCAGTTAGTTTGCCTTAAAATTATGTAAATGCATACCCTAATCCATAATGTAAACAGTTAAAATTTATTGGTAGAAAACTTAAACACACACACACAGAGACACAAATAAACACACACACATAAATTTCTAGAGCATAATAATCAGGTAAAGTGGATACATAAATTACAGGATGATAAAATTTTGAAATGTGAACAAAAGTAGGAAATCAAACAAAGGTAGGAAGTCACAGATAATGGAATCATAATTACCTTTCCCTAGTGTAATAAAAAATATACTCAAGTTATAAAGATGACATGAAAGCTCAAGGTGTGTATTGGTGTGGCCTTTTAATTTCGAGAAATAATTCATTTTTTCTGGTGTAATTTTAAATACAGCTAAACATAAAAAATCTGATAGTGGAGTGATTAATTAGATAAGTTCTTTCTTGAGTGGTGTAAAATAAAACAAACAAAAATTTGGATTATTTTCCCCTGGATTTTCTCCTTTGAGAATCCTCATTAAGTGGATATTTGAAAAGAGGGGATTTGAGAAGACTGTTCATTTACTTTTTCTCATTTGCTAAACTAGGTCTAAATTTTTTCTTTATCAATTTACTTTATGGATTACATCAAACCACATGTATTCATTAACTAGAGGTTTTAAAAAGAGTATAATAATGTGGACAAAGAATTACCTAACAGTAACATTCTATAGTAAAGTAATCAAATTAAATACTTAGGAATCTGAAAACTTCTCATGGCAGGGCTGCTACATTAAAAATGTATAGTTTACTTCTCATTGCACGAGGGTATTTCCTTAAATTATAATGTTAATTTAGCACTGTAATATAGTTATTCTATGCTATAAATATATTATTAGTTTAACCCATTCAATTTCTTTTCTTAACTTTGTATCCTAGAATGTATTTAACTTTCATGGAAACCTCTTCCCATGGACTAAGGAGAATAAGACAAAAATGCCCTAGGTCAATGAGGACCATTGAATACTAATATTCTGTAGAGACTGCCAATGCAACTTAAACAGTTGTGGAATTTCTGCAAAGTCAGTAGTAAAGTACGTTGTGACTACACTTTGTAACCAGAAAGACCGAATAAAGTTTCCCATAGCCAGTTATCTAAACTGACCCGTATTAGCAAATATTTATTGAATATCTAATGGGTGAAAATCAATGTTCTGAAACTATGAAGGATGCAAATGTAGAAGAAGGGATATTTCTCTTCTTCCAGGTGTTTAAAATGTAGATAAAAAGGAATGTCTTCTCTCTAGGCATTAGTAAAAACAAACTGAGAATGATATACAATTTGTTGTTGAAATTGTATGTTAAAGATGATAGCGTAGAATGCTGTAGGTGGCAGTGACTTCAGAGAGGAAAACTTCAGAGTTGATGTTAGATATAGGTAGGTATGTTTAAGAGAGATGAGCCCTCCAGACAGTGACACAATAGGAACACAAGCAAGAAGCCAAGCAGTAACACGACTGTACTAATATTGTAAGGGGACCTTACTATATAGCACAAGCTTTCTTCTAGGGAGTGTTGCATGAAGCTGAACTCATTAATTCAGTCACTTATTGCCTATTTTTAAACTTCAGCAATGAAGGCTATGTTTAGGGGAGAAAATTAACATCAATTAACCCACAAAGTGTATAGCCTCTTGACATCTAGGTGTGTAGAAATGGCCTTTTTACTTTTTTATTTCCCACAATCTTAAACCTATTATGGTCACATAATAAGCATGCAATAGAAATGCATTCGACAAAATTGAAATGACCCTGCTTACTTACAGATTGTCTACAAAGTCAAGTGTGTAAAATTGTACTAAGTTAAATAGTTCATTTGTCTCAAAAGATCTGCTTATATCCAGAGGAACAGAAGTCTCTGGTAGGTTTTGTCTGTTGGTTTTACATTTTATTGAAAGAAGTTAACTATATTTCAGCAAGGTAAACATAAAAGAAAGTTAAAAGGAGTAGTTTTCTAGATAGCTAGGTAGCTAGTATTTGACAGTATAAATTGAATCTGTCCCTTATCTTATAAAGGCAGAAGACACTGTGAATGAGTGAAGAAAATTGGACTTCTAAAATGATAAAATATTCAATATCTCTACTGGAACAAAAATCTTGTTTTTCATAACTTTATTTCTAACCAAATTTATGTTATGTGAAGAAAACTGCATAAAAAACACTTCAGTCTCCTATTTCATTTTGAAACATATTAATAATAACAAAAACAATGGCAGCACAACTGCAAACATTTGGGTCTCTGCAATGTGTCCATTTTTTTTTCTTAGTGTTTTGCATCTCACCTT
The DNA here is from genome assembly GCA_963573385.1 of Cacajao melanocephalus. Classification (NCBI taxonomy): domain Eukaryota; kingdom Metazoa; phylum Chordata; class Mammalia; order Primates; family Pitheciidae; genus Cacajao; species Cacajao melanocephalus. The sequence goes on along the minus strand of CAUYLG010031720.1, from coordinate 4,959 downwards.
GTTAATCTTTACAATGATCCTATTTTGTAGATAGTAAAAGTGAGGACAAGAAGGGTCAACAAATGCCAAAGTTTCTCAGCAAGTATGGAGTAGTGTCTTTTTCAAATTTTGGGTTTGCCAGATCCCAAAACTCATGCTTATTCCAAATCAGTATTTCCCAACATTTAATTATTATCATCTTAATAAGTATTGCTATAGCTAAATATCACCTGAACTATTTTTTAATTGTGATAAAGTATACATAACATAGAGTTCACTATTTTAACATTTTTAAAATATTCAATTCAATGGCATTAAGTGCATTCACATTGTTGTGCAACCATCATTATCCATCTTCTGGGCTTTTTCATCCACCTAAACTGAAACTGTAAACCCGATAAACAGTAACTCCCAAGTACCTCCTCTCACCAGGCTTTGTGTAAACACTATTATACGTTTTGTCTCTATTAATGAGGCTATTCTAGGTACTTCATATAAGCAGAATCATATAATATGATTGCTTGTTTTGTGTCTGGCTTATTTCAAGTTTCATTTATATGGCAACATGTATCAGAATTTTATTCCTTTTAAAGGCTGAATACTTACCTATTCATCCGTCAATAGACATCTGGGTAGTTCCTACCTTTGGCTAATATAAATGATGTTCTATGAACAAAGTTGTACATGTATCTATTTAAATCCCTGATTTCAATTATTTGGGGTGTATTCCAGAAAGTGGCATTTCTGAGTCATATGGTAAACCAAACTACTTATTATTTTCCTAAAATATTTCTAAAGTCACCTCATATAAATTAAGTAAGTAATTTTTGAAGACACTTTATTATCATTGATATAGTCAGGATAGATTTGGTTATACTGCAATAATAAACAATTCCAGGCTGGGCATGGTGGCTCCCACCTGTAATCCCAGTGCTTTGGGAGGCTAAGGTGGGAAGAATGCTTTAGGCCAGAAGTTTGAGACCAACCTGGGTAACGTATGAAGACTTCTTCTCTAGAAAACAATTTAAAAATTAGCTGGGTATGGTGGCACACATCTGTAGTCCTATGTATTTGGGAGGCTGAGGCAGGAAGATTGCATGAGCTCAAGAGTTTGAGGCTACAGTGAGCTATGATCACCACTGCACTACAGCCTGGGCAACAGAGCAAGACCCTGCTGTTGAAAACAAAATGTCTGGAATAAAATTGTATATATTATGCTTATTTTGATATCCAGGGGAATCAGCCAGAAGAGGGGGAATTCTACTCTATGAAGTCAGTCAAGGACCCAGGCTGGCAGAGACTCCAATATTCTTAGCAACACAAGGAACAGGAGAACTTCTCAGTTGTTAAAGCAGAAACAGGTATTTCTGAAACGTCTCATAAAGGCAATTACTAGCTTTATCCTAAGAATGACTCATGGAATGTCTCAGCTCCTTGGTGAGAAATAGTCACATAGTTCTGACAAATAACAAACATCAGTGGGCTAGGAAGGAGGGGATGAAGACCTCTAGAGGAAGAGGAGAAAAGCGTAAGGAGCAGGCTTTATAGGTCTCTACCAAAATGGGAAACCAACATTACTTTCTTTACAGGTTACAGTAAAAAAACATATATAGCTATTAAAAATATTTTTTCTGTCTAAATTCATTTAAATCATCACCAGAAGTTAAAATGCTGCCTCAGAGAAATGAAGTCCACTGATTAAGGACACTCTTTTATTGGTTACCTGCAAATAAAACAAACTATTCTAACAAGTAAAAATAAGATAATTCGGATGAAGAGAGAATATTATTGAGAAAATGGTTCATTTGCTTATCAACTTAACATAAATATATATTGGCTGTTAAGTACTACTCTAGGTGTGATGATACAATAGAAAGAGTCTATCCCTTTGAAGAACTTGACTGCTTAGCAAGAAACAGACATAAAAATGAAAAACAGGCCAGGCACAGTGTCTCCTGCCTGTAATCCCAGCATTTTGGGAGGCCAAGGCTGGTGGATCACCTGAGATCAGGAGTTCAAGACCAGCCTGGCCAACATAGCAAAACTCTGTCTCTACTAAAAATACAAAAAGTAGCCAGGTATGGTGGTGGGCACCTGTAATCCCAGCTACTCAGGAAGCTGAGGCAGGAGAATCACGTGAACCAATGCAGCAGAGGTTTCAGTAAGGTGAGATCCTGTCATTGCACTCCAGCCTGGGTGACAGACTCCATCTCAAAATATAAATAAGATCCTATCTCAAAAAAATAAATAATAAAATGAAAAGTAGTGGATGCAATGATTATTATACAGGAGATTTGGGTGCATGTATCCTAATATAACTAAAGTAGTGGAGTTAGGGTTCAAGAAATTTTTTGATGTGGACATGAAATGTAAATAATGAAGATGTGTCGGAGTCAAGAAGATTGTGAGGGGATGATTATTTCAGGCAGAGGAAACGTTATGTCAAAATTCCTGAGAGTGGGAAAGAGCAATGCCCATTTAAAAATAGTAAACAAATCCAGTATTTCTGGAATATAGAGAACAAGAAGAAAGTATAAATCATGAAACAGAGATGTCACTGTATAATATGTGTTCTTAGAAGAAATGACTCGTATTATGTAAGGTGAGATGTCTTATCTCTATGTTGTAAGTGATTAAATGAAGTCCAAGAGAGTTTAAATAAGACCCCCACTGTTTGTGCAAATCACAGCCTGCTTCTGGACCCAGTTTTTATAATTCCAGTTGCTGTGCTTCCTACAACACCACAACCATCATCTAAATTAAGTATCATAGCAGAGTTTCCTTCCTTTTGAAAAATATTTTAGGAAAGTAAAACCTAGGTTATAGGTATAAGCTGTTGTGAAAGGTTGGGGAAAACAGTTTCAAAAGATTTTATTAAAAAGCATGAATTATAACATGGCTAATGAATTATAATTTAAAATTTTTTACTCTTGGTAATTGGGAGAAACAGAAAACAATGAGATATTTTGTCATTTTCAGTTGGCTGGTTTTGTTGCTGGTGGTGGTGTTTTTGCCATTTTGACCACTTAAACACAGAAATTTTAAACACTAGGGAGAACGTCAATTCACATAACCTTTTCGGATTGTAATCCTTATCAAGAACCAAATAGTATATTCCAATCTTAACTTTTTCACCAAGTAAACCTCTCTCTGCCTATTTAATCTATATTCAGACGTTGCTGATAGTGCCAATAGAATAACCAAAAGGTTTTTGTTCACAAATTTATGAAATGGTGAATAGATATTTCAAAACATACTACAAAAGAAAATCAAGTGTAAGTAATAAATGTTAAAAATTGTTAATTTGTGAAAAGCATCTTAAAATAATATGCAGCGTATAAGGTCAACTGTATGAATGGGTTTGTGTGTAGAGTCAAATTCAAATGCCATATACCAAAATGTTAACATTTGTTGTTACTGTAGGAATTTTGACTTGCTTTCTTAGGCTTTCCTCCTCAATTTTCTACAAGTATTAGGTTGGCGTGAAAATAATTGCATTATTTGCCACTGAAAGTAACGGCCATTTCAGATTCGATTGAAAGTAATGGCAAAAACCACAACTATTTTAGCACCAACCTAACAACATTAATTACTTTTACCAAACAGTACTTGGTTAGGAATCATAGTTATTACAGAGGGCTAGATAGAAAATGATAAAGCAATTGCATGGTATATAGTATTAAAAATGTTTAAAAGAAATGTTGATATTCTGGAATAAATTCAGAGGACTATAAATCTTTTAAAATAATTTCCATGCTTTTTACATATGCATATTCTGCTATGTGAACATATGCCAAACTCCATTCCTTTCCTTCATGAATCTTTTCCTTTTGTACTCTGCTCCTTCTAATAGGATCTCTTTATGGCTCCATCTTAGTCTGTTTCCATTGTCAGCTGGACTACAATTCAATGACATTACCTCCCAAAAGACAGTGTAGTTAGAAAAAAAAAAAAAAAAACTGAGTTGAGTCAAGCGTGCCAAATGCTCTTTTCTGCTAATTGGGACTCCAGTGTTTTTCTAATGAATTGAATACGGAGGCTGTGCGAAGCCAGAGCTACAGTGGATGTACATGTGCCGAATGGGAGAAAGGGTCTGGAGAAGGAGACTATGGATGAAGTTATGGGAAAGAAGCAGATGATGAGCAGCAGGAGAAATCTGAGTTTCTGCTTTGCAGTTCCTGATTCTAGACTTCATGAATCCCAGCCCATGAACTAGCTATATCCTCCCAATTCTGTGTCCTGTATTCAATTCTCCTTTTGGATTAAACTATTTTGAGTGTACTCAAAAGATTCCAGTCTAAGACAATACATAATCGTCACTAAATAATCTATATTTTATTTACGTATGACTTAAATTTGACCACAGAATTACAGGGAAAGATTTAATTTGAGAGTTCAGAGGATACGTTAGGAAACTTCTAGGTAAATTTCCTCTGTAAGACTTATGATAACATGACTAATTTTTATCCATCTTGTTTTTGCTTACCTCCAACAAACAGGAGCTATCTCATATGATGGCTTTATATATTTTAGTTTTTATTTTCCTTGATCTTTATATCAGTTCTTCAATAAATGAATATATTTGCAGTATTTCTTTTAAATCTTTTGTCTTCTAGCATAATATTGGCTAATTAGCCAATAATTTCAGATATGGTTTTTATTTTTTATCTAACCCTTAATTATCTTTCATATCCACCCACAGTTAGGCATTGCCCTCTTTAAGATGTATTTTCTTTCACACCTTAGGATTTTTTGTTGTTATTTTTTAATAATACACATGCAATCATGAAATCTTTTTAATGGGGTGACCAGACTGTGATATGCCACATAAGGTATTTTTTTTTTGAAAGAAAAAGAGAGAAAAGAAGAAAGAAAGAAAGAGTGAAAGAAAGAAGAAAAAAATGTAAGAGAGAAAGAAAGAGGAAGAGAAAGAGGGAGAGAGAACGGGATTCTTGTTCTATTGCCCAGGCTAGAATGCAG